>JASAMZ010009414.1:0-13202 GCA_030248115.1 Linhomoeus sp. GSCO2_2 | reverse complement strand
GTGGCATGACACTACCCCATTGGTTCCCGTTCCCGCATTTCTGTATAAACGGGTGGGAAGTCTGCTTGTTCCCTATTATATATAAAAGGGATCACACTTTCTATAAACGGGAGCAAAGTTTGCTCCCGTTTATGTAAACGGGAGCAAACTTTGCTCCCGTTTACATAAACGGGTAAAACCCTGATCCCGTTTACCGAGGGGAACGCTCAAATAAACGGGATGAAAACCAGATTTTCCTGTTTTGGGACAATTTCCTTAATATAAACGGGACAAAATTGCTATAAACGGGAGCAAAGCATATAAACGGGAGTAAAATTCTCGCGACAACGGGATCATAACCGCGCTTGTTCCCGGTCAGATAAACGGGCGACACGAACCTGGAACGGGAACCAGAGGGCTACTAGTATTGCCTGACCAATCAGTTGAAAATGTGGCTTATTCAACAGGCTACGCCCGAGGAAGAACAGGGCGACTTCTCTGCGAGACTGCGGGAGTGGAGACGCACCTCTGGAACCATTGGCAGCGGGGTGGATTCCAAGGTTGACATAATAGCTGCAGTTGTAGCTAATTCGACTGCAAAACCGACTGCAACTCTTCCTAGGAAGCTCCAAATCAGGCGGCGGGTCATCAAACCGCCCTGTCCGCCGTCAGCATTCGCTTGCAGGAGCCGCCGGCCTCTGAATTCCCTGAAGAAGCTCACGTGGCTGAAGGTAGCCATGGCGAACCCCTGAAGCTCATCTGAAGACCACAGCCATTCACAGAAGTTCACATTTTCCAGCCGCGCCGCGCAAAAGGGGCAAGAACAAGAATCATTACGATCTCTCGAAGGTGAAGCAAGAAGTTCAAGAGGGGAAATTGTACCCCTGCAACCTCTGCAGAAAGTCCTACACTCGAAAAGACAACTACTCGCGGCACATGAAGTTGAGTCACGCCTTCGGAAATACTGGAGACGACGACGAAGTCAAGACGGAAGAAGCCCCTGCCAGTGCCACACCCAAAGAGTTGCTTCCTGTGTCGATCTTCAAGAAGGCCAAAGTCGGAGGTTTGTAAGGAATGGAACTCCTTACTTCGCAGCTTTCGCGGCAGAAATGCGTGCAGGAGTCCCTGCATAGTGCATGGAAGTGCCCATGTCCGGAGGTTTGCCTTGAACAGAACTGCAGTCGCCGGGTGTTCGCGGAAGAAATTCGTGCAGGAGCCCCTGCATGTGTGTAAGTGCTCGTGTCATAGGGGTTAGGCGACAATGGCAGGTAGGATTCGCCTGGTGTCTCGGATGAGTATTGGACGCATTTGACTTCCTTTTAGACACCTGAACAGTTGTGCGTTTCCAGTTTCCATTGCAAAAGAGAATGCTAGCGAAGTCGGTCAAGTTGAGTGTTCGCGCCTCGCGGACCTCAAAACTCCATTTCAGCCCAGCGCAAGTCGACGGAGAAGAAACAGGTCCATGAATGCGAGCAGTGCGGTCGGTACTTCGCCAGCGCTCGGGGCTTGGCGCGCCATCGGCTCTCGCACACGGGAGAGAAGCCGTTCGTCTGCCCCGAATGCGGCAAGGCGTTCACGCGCAAGGATAAGCGCGACGCGCACGCCAGAAAGGCGCACGATAATTTTGGAACTTTGTGATCGCTTCAATAAGCAGTAGTTGCGTTGCTTCTTTGTGTGAGTGACGGCGGGCAACTTGTGGCATTCTTCGTTGCGCTCTTTCGCGTTTCTGTTGTCTATTGTGTAATCGTGTGACGCTCGGCTCTACCCATTCGTGCAATACAAGCTTCAACATGTTGTAACTCGAGTAATTCTCAAAACATGCGACATGCCACCGTCACAGTGCAGGAAACGCTGGATTTCGATAGCGTCGATTGACTGCAGGGAATCAGTCGGTACATAGTTCCGCGACTTTGGAAGTTCCATTCAGAAGCAATTTGCTGGCTGTCTGAAGCCTTGAATGGAAACGTTTCAGCCCACATTGAGCTTGCGAACTCAAAGTGAGGCTGACACACTCCACGCATTATTAGGTAGCAGCTGAATGAGTGCTTGCATTGCTTCCCCAACCAGCCCTCAACTTTCGCAATCGCAGTTTGCATTGTCACAACGAGTGGGCATTGTCACTCCTGTCAATTCTTCATTCCTAGGCCGTGTCGAAATCTTTTTAGCTTCTGGAACAGACGCCACTCAGCCTCAGCTCAGTAGACCTTACAACGCAGCAGAAGGGGAATGCGCTTTCCAGAAGCGAGGCAGCGACGCAGCTGTTGTTGAACTTTTTACGCGCCCCTTCACCCCGCGGGCGCTGTGGCTCTTTCCTATAGCAGGAGGCTCCTTTGGGTTCCAGCCAGCCGCGCACTGCGTCGGTTCTGTTCACTGCTACGCATAACCTCAAAGGTTCCTTTAGTGTAGGTGGGTCTATGTGCCCCAAATAGAAGGCAGAAGACAACAGAATCGACGAATTTGGAACCACACAAATCGAATCAGCAGCCATGCCTGCCGCCGCGACCACAGAGACCAATGTGAGTTTGAGTTTAGGGTGAAAAAGTGCGACGTTCACGTAGTAATTGTGCGCGTTTCACGCCGCCAGCTCGCGCGCGATAAGCCGCTCCGCGCTATAAACGGGGTGTGCGGGGTGTCGCTTTACAAGCCGCGAATGAGTGAAGATAGGTACATGTGTACACGCACACAGATAGAGACAGTGCAAAGGCCAGTTACATACGTACGTAACCCGCCCGCTTGGTTGGTGCGCTATTGATCCGTCCAATGAGGCGCCTCCGCCGCCCTTCTCCCATTGAAAGTGAGATAAGCTGGGAATCGCTCAAACAGAGGCCAGAATAATAGATTGGATGAGCTCTTTGGGGCTAGATATCGCCTTCAATTCGTCGTGAATACTTTTAAAAGCGGATAAGTGGAACTTTGGATAACCAATGGAGCTCGAAGTGCGTATGTTAACACAAAACCTCCTACTTTCATTTCAATCGAGTTGTAGTGCTCTTATAAGCCAGAGAAGTTTTTACTACCCAAACTCACCCTAACTTGCTTTGAGGGAACCTATAGGACGGTATAAAACGTACACAGTGTGACAGTATACCGATGTTTTGAAAGTCGAGCTCCCACTCAATGAGCTGTAGATTAGGCCACGCAACAAAACTAACTCAAGTCGAAACTTTTAATGTCTTGGCACCAAATCTCCGCACCCTAGACTCTCTCGCGTTGGATTTTCGTAAAGCTTTTTCTAAGGATTGCTGTCTGAGGAGTGGTCGCACTTTCGCTACGTTCCGTAGAGTCGTAGGCCAACAGTTTCTTTCTGTCTGCGGTACGAAACATCGGCAACTTCAAATCAAATTCACGTTGAAAAATATTAAAATACCGTAAATACTCTAATAAGCCCCCTCCCTCGAATAAGCCCTTCCCCCCCCCCCCCCTCCAATAGTAGGTACCCCCCCCCCCCCCTAGAGGGAGGTTCAAAAAATAAGCCCCCCCCCCCCTCCAATATTACCCCCTACCTTATGTACTATAGTACATGTATGTCTACTATAAGGCATACTGTATGCATGTATACTGTACTAGTACTACTACAACTACTATATGTAGTAAATATACCCTTAGTACATGCTATGTTTTAATATCAGTTGTTTAATATGTTTCAGTGCCTGGAAGGAAGGTATATTCTGTATGGCATACGTGCATTTTAATTTGTGTACCTTGGGTCTCTGGAAGAGGGGTCGAAATATTAAGCCCCACCCCTCCAATAGTACCCCCCCCCCCCTAGAGGGGGGTTGAAACAAGCTGTGTGTGTAAAAAGTTCAACCTATACTTCGTGTCTGTCAAATCTTGGTGAACAGCATAGTGAATTTTACTCGCATAATTAGCCGTATCTAGAGACGGTATCTTGAAAACGTGTACCACAATTCAAATGCAGCTATTACCACGATACGGTTGTCTGTACAGCTGATCTAAAGCTCAGTGATATCGCCGCGTTCGCTATCTGGTATCGGCATGATACGACGCCGTTCATCTGAAGTTTTATATCTGTGGGAATACGCCACATCGAAACAAGCTCCGGTATTAAAAAGTTGAGTTTGTATTCTGACTGACATTGCATAGAGTTGCGTTCTTTCTGCAGAGAGTGCGAGAGCTCATCGCCCGTATTGCTCTGCATCACGAGCTCCCCCTTCGCAAGAGGGTATTGCTTAGCAATATTGATATCGCCCGGGATTTGGTTCTTAGAGCAAGAAAATCTCTCTTTCGAGCAACGCTTTTAAAAAAGTGACAAAAAACTTGTCAAAGTTTTGACAAACACATGGCAGAGCACAAAAGAACGCACAATGAGCAATCAAGTCGTGTCGTACTTCTGTCCATGGAGCAAAACGAAGTTTATTTTTCTTGGCGCGTGTAGCACGTTGCGAGCCTTGGAATGACATGCCGAGTGTCGCTCTAATCGCAACATGAGCAATTCAGAAAGTTCCAGAGTAAACTCAAAACTATTGTTTCTGTGATACATGTTATAGTCAATTACAAAATGTTTGCTGACACATGAAAGAGCACGCCGAGAGCTTAAAATTGACGTGTCGATTGCCGCTCTATGACGTAACACGAGCAAGCTAGAACCGTTTTTGTGCTTTTGCACCGTCGGGTTACTGTACCTCACGAAATTCAAATTCTCAAGTTTCGCAAACAATCCGTGAGTTGTGAGCTATCCACTGAGCTCAAGATCGTCCCTCTACAACGCAAATTGAGCGAGTTAGAGCGATTTTAGTGTTCGAATCTCGAGAATAGCGTTTCCCGTGGTGCGTGTTTGCGTAATGTTAAGAGCATGAAAGAACACGTCGAGAGCTTTCACCTGACGTGTCGATCGCCGCTCTACGACGTAAGACGAGCGAGTTAGAGCCGTTTTGCGTTTTCGGACCTTTGGGTTACTGTAACTCGCGAATTTCAAACTTTAAGTTTTGATCAATGGGAGAACAATTAATGTTCACTGAGTCGAGAGCTATCCAAGGTGCTCAAAATCACCTCTCTACGACGCAAGACAGACGAGTTAGAGCCGTTTTGCGTTTTAAACCTTCGGGTTACTGTAACTCGCGAAATTCGAATTTTTGAGTTTCGATCAATGGGAGAACAAATGATCAGCGAGTCGAGAGCTATCCACTGACCTCGAAATTGTCTCTCTACGACGCAAGTTGAGCGAGTTAGAACGATTTTAGCGTCAAAATGTCGAGAATGGCGTTTTCGGCGGTGCGTGTTTGCGTAATTGAAAGAACTTTTGCAGTCGCATGAAAGAACGCGTCGAGAGCTTTCACCTGACGAGTCGATTGCCGCTCTACGACGTAACAGGAGCGAGCTAGAGCCGTTTTGCGTTTTGACCTTCGGCTTACTGTAGCGCGCGCAATTCAAACTTTTGAATCTCGACTTCTCTTAGCGGAATGATCAGTTAGTCGAGACCTATACGCAGAGCCCAAGATCGTCGCTCTATGACTTTCCAACGCCGAGATCTGAGAGCGTTACGCACGCACGCACACACGCACGCACGCACGTACGCACAGACGCACGCACGCCGAGCTCTCCTAGGGTGTCGCCCGGCTGAGGCCGGGCGAAAAAACCGTTTGGTGTAGTCGTTCTCTACTAGGAATTTCGTTTGGTGCACGCATTTCGCGTTATGACGCTTTTGACAATTTGTAGAATTTTGGCAAATTGTGGCGTATTTCTATAAAATTCCACAATTGCAAACAATTTGTTTTGTGTTACAAATTATCCGCGGTCTATGCTCTTTCGATTTCTGAAGAAATTTCGCCGCTAGTCCATCAGACGACAAAATCGATTTTCAGCTTTTTTATATTTTAATTGCAAATATCTCTAAATTGCAGTATTTCAAAGCTGTAGAACCATGTCACAAATTCTTACTGTTACGACCTTTCAATTTCTGCATTCATATTCGTCAATAAATGACGTTCTATATTTGTCAATTCATGAAATTTTGACAAATAATTGCGTATTTCTATGAAATTCCGCATATGCAAAAAAATTCTTTTGTGTTACAAATTGTCCACGGCTTATGTTCTTTCCATTTCTGAAGAAATTTCGCCGCTAGCTCATCAGGCGAAAAAGTCGATTTTCGATATTTTCATATTTTGATTGTAAATATCTCCAAATTGCAATTTTTCAAAACTGAAAAACTATGTCACAAATTCTTACTGGCTTGCGACCTTTCAATTTCTGCATTCACATCCGTCAATAAATTACGTTCTATTTTTGTCAATTTATGAAATTTCGACAAACAATTTCGTATTTCTATCAAATTTCACATCGACAAAAAATTTCTTTCGTGTCACAAATTATCAGCGGTCCGTGCTCTTTCCATTTCTGAAGAAATTTCGCGGCTATCTCATCAGGTGAAAAAGTCGATTTTCGACATTTTTGAACTTTAATTGTGAATATCTCAAAAATGCGAAATTAGCAACAGAAACGGACATTGGATCCATACTCAGCGACCTTGACTTTACTTGACCACATATGTCACATGTTTTACTTCGGTGCCACGGACGGACAGACAGACAGACAGACAGACAGACAGACAGACAGACAGACATTGTCATCCGTATATATACACCTCGCCGCGCTGAGGCGCGGCGAAAACAAGCTGTGTGTGTAAAAAGTTCAACCTATACTTTGTGCCTGTCAAATCTTGGTGAACAGTATAGTGAACTTTGTACACATCGTTAGCCGTATTTGGTGAAAGTTCCTTGAGAACGTGTACCTTAATGCTAAGTGCAGCTATCCCCACGATACGGTTGTCTGTACAGCTGATCTGAAGCTCAGTGATATCGCCGCGTTCGCTATATGTTATCGGCATGATACGACGCCGTTTATCTGATGTTTCCTGTCTGTGTGAAAACGTCACATCCAACAAAAAAACTTGCCAAAAGTTTGGTGCGAGCGAATTCCTGTGTTCGGCGTACGCATTTCTGTTTCCGAGTGCACATTCATCAATAAACAGCTGTTCTGGCCATCAGACGAAAATGTCGATTTTGACATTTTTATAAATTTTAATTCTAAATATCTCGAAATTGGAATTTATTAAAACAGTAAAACTATGCCACAAATTCTTATTGACATACGGTCTTACCATGTCTGCGTTCAAATTCGTCAAAAAACGACATTCTATTTTTGTCGATTTATGAAATTTTGACATATAATCGCGTGTTTTACCGAATTCTGCATTTGCAAAAATTTTAGTTTGTGTTACATATTATCCGTGGGCTATGTCCTTGCCATTTCTGAAGAAATTTCACCTCTAGCTCATCAGACGAAAAAGTCGATTTTCGACATATTCGTATTTTAATCGAAAATAGCTCGAAATTGCAATTCATTAAATCTGCAAAACTATGTCACAAATTCGTATTGGCATACGGCCTTACCATTTCTGCATTCACATTCGTCAATAAATGACGTTCTATTCTTGTCAATTTACGAAATTTTGACAAATAATCGCGTATTTCTACTAAATTCCACATTTGCAAAAAATTTCTTTTGTGTTACAAATTATCCGCGGTCTATGCTCTTTCCATTCCTGAAGAAATTTTGCCGCTAGCGCATCAGGCAAAAAAGTCGATTTTCGGCATTTTTATATATTAATCGTAAATAACTCGAAAATGCGAAATTAGCAACAGAAACGGACATCGGATCCGTACTCAGCGACCTTGACACTACTTGAGCACATGTGCCACTTATCTTACTTTTGTGCGACGGACACACAGACACACAGACACACAGACACACACACAGACATTGTCATCCGTATATATACACCTCGCCGCGCTGAGGCGCGGCGAAAAAAGCCCCCCGGGGGCTCATTAGAGTATTTACGGTATCAAAACCGCGTTGCAGAAGGTGCGCAGCGTCACCATGACCATGGACATCAGCGGGCGTCTCAGCGTCTCGCCCGCGCCCGACATGGAAAGCGTCCGCATGAAGGCCATCAGCCGGGACCAAATGAACGATATGGGACGAGTGAAGAGGACTGACTCTGGTGGGTGACGACATGGACAAAAGACCTTTGACGATTTGATTGGAAATTTTGTTGGAAAAGACGGATGGCGCACAATCTGTCTCATTAGTGTTGCACGAAACTTCGACCCTTGATTGTGCAATGGGAGCCATAACGATCTGTTTGAACTCACAAAGTGCAGTTAATACCAACGAAATGAATCTAAACACGTTTACAACTTAGACCATTTGGCGTATTCTGCCTGCACATTATTCAACTGTCATTTCCAGCCAAGAACGTGGTGGTCGACACGCTGCAGGCGCTAGTGACCGACGTCAACGCCACCGCTGAAGTTCTGAGACGCGCCCAGCAGAAGAAGGTGACGTTTGGGTGCATTTTGACAGTATTTGCGTGCAAACCCCGCATGACACATCCATCACTGTGTACGGTACTAACCCTTTGTTAGCCCGAAGAGGAGCCCGTCAAGCGCAAGGTGGAGAAGACGATCGAAGCGGCGCCGCCAAAACCCACGCAGGAAGAGCCCATGATCCAGAAGACGGAAGGTATACTGTAGCTGTAGCTCTGTGTGCCTGCCACCTTCCCTCTGTCACACCACCTTTATAACATCTTCTCCCAAAGCGTCTGACGATCTCGCTTTCAGTGAAGAAGCAGCGTCACGCGCCGCCCAGGATGCCCTCGCCTTCGGTTTGCGCTGGGAAGACTACCGTAGTCATTCGGACCTGTCTGCAGTAGCGGATCAAGGGGGGGGGGGGGGGGGGGGGGGGGGGTTGTGCGTCCGCCCCCCCCCCATTCGGCCAAACTGCCCCCCAAACCCCCTCCCAAGAAAAAATTTTGCGCGATAGCATGTTCAGAGCAAAAAATTTTCGCCTGTGACGCTATTTTAAGGCAATTTTACAACAGAAAAGCCAACATTGGCAAAAATTTTTGCCTGCGGCGCCATATTTTAAGGCAATCTTGTAGCAGAAAACGCCAAAATCGGAACAATTTTTTGCCTGCGGCGCAAATTTTTTGATGTACTTCTATAGCGTCTTGGTCCCCCTTGTGGCCTCAAAAATTCCGCTCCCCCCATTCCAAAATCCTGGGCCCACCACTGGCGTCTGGCATACTGTAACTCTATCATTCGAATTCAGCCGCCGCCCGTGCGCCAAGAACCCCAAGTCGAATACCGCCTGCGGCTCAACCAGCAGCAGGAGCAGCTGCAGCAGCAGCGGGCGGCCAGCGTCGCCTCGCCCTTTGATCGCAAGCCGCAAAGTGGGATTTTTTTTACCGTGAAATTTGAGATTTGCGCGAAAGATTCTTTCGCTTCAGCGCCGCTCGAGGATCGCGTGAGCGTCGAGCGAGTTTGCGAGGAGTACGGCGTCGCGCCGCCGGACGAGGCGTAAGAAACTACGTTTTTTGTAAAAATTTTTAAATTTAATTCAACTACACTGGCAATATAGCGACAAGAAACGCGCCCGATCGGAAACGCCGATGTCCCGCAGAAGAATTCAGATCGAGGTTGGTTTCTTTAGCCGCAATATAAGGAAGAGTTCTCCCTCCAAAGCCCCACCATAAGTGAATCAATCACGCGGCTCGGCCGGCTGCCAAACCAAGTTTTTTACGCGCGTCGAAAAATCAATACATAGGGGTACTAGTGCTGACTCGGACGCGGCGAGCCGCTTTGTGAAAAGGCGTGTTTTCTGCTGGAGTAGCCAACTACAGCGTCGCCGCGCTCCGTGGAAGCGCATGAGCCGCTATCGCTTCCTCTAATAGCCGCACAATCACCCAGAGTACCACTCTTGTTAAGAGGGTGATGTCTGATTTTATGTATGCCTGAGCAGTAACGGAATCGTTTCTTCCACAGTACAAAGGGGTGGCTCGACGCCAAAATGTCTCAGGAAGTGGCTCAGAATCAGGCAGTGAAGGTAGCTGCCAAGTGCGAAATCCTTGCTTGAGAGAGTCTCAAAGTTTGACAAATCTCGAGTATTGATTAGTCTACCCGTCTTGTCTAATTAAGGCGACTCCACCGCCAAAGGACGGGCCGTTGTGCGCCTACTGCAGCGACCACATCCAAGGGCCGTGTCTGACGGCGCTGGCGCAGGCTTCGCACGTGCCCAAGAAGTTCCATCCGCACCACTTCATGTGCACCTACTGCCTCAAGGCGCTCAACCTGCGAGGCACCTTCCGAGAGCACCAGGGTGAGTGGGATGTGAAGATTGAGGTGACGACAACAACAACAACAACAACAACAACAACAACAACAACAACAACAACAACAACAACAACAACAACAACAACAACAACAACAACAACAACAACAACAACAACAACAACAACAACAACAACAACAACAACAACAACAACAACAACAACAACAACAACAACAACAACAACAACAACAACAACAACAACAACAACAACAACAACAACAACAACAACAACAACAACAACAACAACAACAACAACAACAACAACAACAACAACAACAACAACAACAACAACAACAACAACAACAACAACAACAACAACAACAACAACAACAACAACAACAACAACAACAACAACAACAACAACAACAACAACAACAACAACAACAACAACAACAACAACAACAACAACAACAACAACAACAACAACAACAACAACAACAACAACAACAACAACAACAACAACAACAACAACAACAACAACAACAACAACAACAACAACAACAACAACAACAACAACAACAACAACAACAACAACAACAACAACAACAACAACAACAACAACAACAACAACAACAACAACAACAACAACGACGACGACGACGACGACGACGACGACGACGACGACGACGACGACGACGACGACGACGACGACGACGACGACGACGACGACGACGACGACGACGACGACGACGACGACGACGACGACGACGACGACGACGACGACGACGACGACGACGACGACGACGACGACGACGACGACGACGACGACGACGACGACGACGCGCAAATTACTTTGGTTTAGACAAACCCTACTGCCACGAATGCTTCTACCGACTCTACTCCGGCCTCCTCTACGAGGTCGACGAGCAGCAATACATCTGCAAGTAGCCAAGTGGGAGTAGTTCAGCGATACCTGCAATTCTTTCCTACTGCAATGCTTCCTTCCCTTGTGGTGATGCTTGGCCACACTTGGACACTGCTAGCTAGTCGCGTGATAGCTTTTCAACCTCCAATCATTGCGCCCTTTGCTATCTGCTCTCAAAACGTATTGTTCCATTCAGTTGTCGTCGTCAGCGTGCAGTGTCTGATTTCTTTCGCCAGTTACAGCATAAAGAACAGTGGAAGTGCACAATTCACTCCCGTGTCCGATCCACTTACAGAGTGCAGAATCAAGGCAGCTACAAACAAGCATTTGAAACGTCAATTCTCACTTCGCGGTCTGTCAAATAGAGGTTCACATTCAACTTGTAGATTCTAATTCCCTATCTTGCAGCTGGTTGGTTGCTCACTGGACACGCTTGGTGATGAAAAGCAGTTCTGATTCCGAAGTAGAGCAAAGAGCGCTTTGCATTAATTCTTCTAGAACAGTGGACGATGAAATCTACAGCCGGCAACAGGCAGACGCGTCATCACAAGAAAACGCAAGAAATTGAAGAATCTCGTATCGGCAACACATTTAACCACAGAGAGAGATAGATCAGTAAATAGTTCAGTAGGTTATTGCGATATATTCTCTCAGTGTTAGTTGTTCGTCACTGGGGCAAAAGGCGCGAGGTACAACAGCGTGATCCAAATTGAGAGTACAGGCGCATTGGGCGGCGCTCCTGAATTTCACAATTGATTTTCTCATGCCTGTAGAGTGATATTCAGTAAGTACAGTAGGTATGTGCAGTACGACCTGACATTGGAAGAGCGCTTTGCAACACTTAGACCACTGTAGATGACAGCACGTCGCAGCGAGGAGCAGCTAGGTACGCGCACATTTGCGGACTGAGGTACCCTCTAACGAATGCAACACTTCTGTACTCTATCGTCAGTTTCAGTATCAGTCATGCTACCTCTCGGGTTTCAGTTTCAGAAACTGAAACTGAGTTTCAGTTAATTGCTCAGAGCAGTTCATGGTGTTGAGATCTTGTATACTTATTTCTAATTGATTTTGACTTCAAGCTTGAGATAGTCACTTTGAAAAAGTTGACCTCAGTATGAGCAAAAACGTGTACATTTGTTGAAAATTTTCGAAGCAATACGTAACTGAACGAAGTAGGTACGCAAAATACGTATTGCTGGCCCTACCTGCCGCGTGAGAACACCCTACCCAGTCCCATTCCGAGAGAACGACTGGGCCGATTCATCGTCTACGCCGACGTTCTTATGGTCCCCATCGAAAACACACTCGACAAGGGGCCTAAGGTGTGCGGAAGCTTGTCCCTCTCTGAACGGCTCGACCTTCTCAAGTACAGTACATCCAGATCACCACCAGAAGAGTGAGCACTGGAGGCAAGACTATGGAGGGAATGTACGCCGGCCGTCTAGCCGAAGTTTTAGAAGAGCGGTAGGCGAGTGTACGAAGTTTATTGTAAACCACGCAATCTCGTAAGCTAATTTAGGTATCTGTACAAAGCTTGCAAACCACTACCCTCACAATCGAAAGCAAGGGTGATACGACGATCTCCGTAGTGGATCGAAGAACGGGGAAGCGCATAGCTTACAACGAACTGAAGCTAGGCGCGAAGCTGGAGATGACGGCAGACACAAAGTGCAAACTAGTGATCGACGTTTAGTACCGTTGCTCACCACGTGTACGCCGTCCAGTGTGTGCTGTGCGCCTTTTATACAAATGCGTGCAACTTTAGTTGGCACTCGTGACGTCGGCCCTTGCCAAATGTACTTGGTACCGCGCAATACCCACTTTATTCGGCACCCCTTACGTCACGCCGCACGCAGTAGTGCGCGCGCACCGCGGTCGCGCAATACCAATTTTATTGGGCACCGCGAGTACATAAACAAAGCGTCGTCTCACCGCCGCTCAGCGTTTCCATAGCCATCGCCTGTGTAATAGTTGAGCAATATGAACGAAACCAAGAACGTCACATAAGACAACGTATTGCAGAGAAAGAAAAGACGGCCATCGCCTGCCGCATCAGGCGATTGCCGTCTAGACGGCCGCGGCCTGACGCATCAGGCGATTGCCGTCTAGACGGCTATCGCCTGAAGACGGCCATTGCCTGTGACATATATACTCGCCGCCCTGG
>JASAMZ010009411.1:0-44112 GCA_030248115.1 Linhomoeus sp. GSCO2_2 | reverse complement strand
CTCTTATCACATCTTAACATCGCTTGTCATGTCTTATCATCTAACCTCGTATTGCTTCATATGACCTCTTAACACCTCATATCACCTCTTAACACCTCATATCACCTCTTAACACCTCATATCCACCCTGTTAACACCTCCATATCACCTACTAACACCCTCATATCACCTCTTATCACATCTTAACATCGCTTGTCATGTTCTTATCATCTCATCCTCGTATCGCTTCATATCACCTCTTAACACCTCATATCACCTCTTAACACCTCATATCACCTCTTAACACCTCATATCACCTCTTTACACCTAATATCACCTCTTAACACCTCATATCACCTCTTATCACATCTTAACATCGCTTGTCATGTCTTATCATCTCATCCTCGTATCGCTTCATATCACCTCTTAACACCTCATATCACCTCTTAACACCTCATATCACCTCTTAACACCTCATATCACCTCTTAACACCTCATATCACCTCTTAACACCTCATATCACCTCTTATCACATCTTAACATTGCTCTGTCATGTCCTTACCATCTCTCATCCTCGTACTTCGCTTCATTTCACCTCTTAACACCTCATATCACCTCTTAACACCTCATATCACCTCTTAACACCTCATATCACCTCTTAACACCTAATATCACCTCTTAACACCTCATATCACCTCTTATCACATCTTAACATCGCTTGTCATGTCTTATCATCTCATCCTCGTATCGCTTCATATCACCTCTTAACACCTCATATCACCTCTTAAAAACTCTTAACACCTCTTATCACCCCTTACCATCCCTTATCACAGTTCTTGTACGACTGCAACGAGGCCGAGGCCTGGATGTCGGAGCAAGAGCTGTACATGATGCAAGACGAGAGGGGCAAAGACGAGTTCTCGACGGATAATCAGATCAAGAAACACGAAAGATTGCTGGCTGATATCAACGCCTATGCGGACACGATTAGAGAGCTCAGTGATAGAGACCCAGAAGTTCATCGATCAGAGAAGCCCTTTGAGGTGAGAGGGGACTATTGGTGTTTTGTGGAGTTATTTTTGGTGAGTTCTGTCTTAACTTTTGTAAATGAGTAGTCAAGGATTTCTCTCAAACAGTTCAATTCTTTGTAACTTATGATGGATTGAAACGGCGTGTCTTGAAGAATTGAACTTTTCGTTCTGAGCCCAACTTGCCTTGCCAACTTCTGTATGAAATTTGGTTGCTAGATAAATCATATTGTTTTCTTGTCACAATCGCACAAAAGCAATGAATTTTTCAAAACTGCAAGTCTCAGCCTCCAAAATTTGGAATTTTCTTGAAGCCTTTGTTCTTCGTACGGAGAAAATCCACTTTTTCCACAGCATTGTAGTAGATTCAGATACGTTTTCGAAGTGCTACAGTTCCCACAAAGTCGAAATCGCTTCAAAATTCTGTCTATATTCCCACAAAATTCAAATTCCATAATTTCCTTCCAGCGACCAGATCGCCGTGCGCCAATCGCAAATCGACAAACTCTACGCTGGATTGCAAGATCTCTGCAAGGAGCGTCGCAGACGACTGGACGAGACCCTGCAATTGTATGGATTACACAGAGAAATCGATGATTTGCTGCAGTGGATCGCTGAGAAGGAGCTGGTGGCCGCCTCGCAGGAGCTGGGCCAGGACTACGAGCACGTGCAGGTGACCCTGCATAGTTGGAGACACGCTTCAGATGTGCAGATGTGTGAGGTGGTGGTGGAGGGGTGAAGAGAGATGATGTGAAATGCCTGGGGGTCGTGCACAAATGCAACTGCTGACATGTAACCGTCATTTGACGTCTTTCCCCGACAAACACGTGCAGGCGGCCCTGCATAGTTGGGACACACCAGCGAAGTGGTTCAGATGTCCAGAGGTGTGAAGAGTTGTGGAGGAGTGAAGAGTGGGATATGAAACTGGTTGATTTGAACACAAACGCAACTGATGACTGACCTATAGACTTGTTGCACAGTCTGACAGTCTGACAATTCCCCTGACATCTGAGCGACCCGCTGAATGGTGCCTTCACTGCACTGAAGAAGTCGATGTGTCATACTCATCTGACACTTGTGTGCCACCATGGTAAACTGTGGCATGTGCAGCATAGTATGTTTGGCATAGTGCGTAGCCCGACATCTGTAACAATATTCTGAGCACGCAGTCTCACATCCACAAGTACTTTCACTGCTTGCACCTCTGCAACTGTCACAACACAGTTTCCTCACTACAGATGCTCCAAGAGCGCTTCCACCAATTCGCGAGAGATACTGAATCAATTGGCAGTGAACTGAGTGGCAAAGGCGAACGAAAACTGCGATCAATTGATTCAAATGGGTCACGGGGACGCGCCAACCATAGCTTTGTGGAAAGATAGCCTGGACGAGGCCTGGGGCAACCTGGTCGAGATGATCAACACCAGGACGCAGATGTGAGGGTTTTTTAAATTTGTGGTGGTTTCGTGAAAATTTGAAACTTTGAATTTTTTTTTTTTTGGCAAAAATGTTGGCGCGACCTTATCACGAGTCCGTGACGGCGCCATTCAAGCCTGTGGTTTAGCAGTGCGTCCATATGACATCTGCAACGCAACTTGTGTAACCCAGTAGATGTTTGCTTTCTATACAAGTTTCACCATACGGCTGGCATAAGAACCCTGAGTTCATTTTTGAATGGACACAACCGAAGAGTGATTGGATTCACACAAGTTCAGAGTTTTCTTCTGGACAAGCCGACCGCGTCCGTAGTACCGTAATGCGATTGGGCAGACCAGGAAATCATCCCATACTTAGGCCTAATACTGCCCCGCCAGCGCGGAATTTCAACCCATACCACAGTTTTCCATATAAACTTCACACTCTACACTAAATTTCACAGGCTGGACAAGTCCAAGAAACTCCACAAGTTCTTCCACGACTGCCGGAGCTGCCTCTCGCGAATTCTGGAGAAGACCCACAGTCTGCCTGACGATTTGGGAAGAGACGCCAGCAGTGTGAACGCTTTGTCAAGGAAACACCAGAATTTTATGAAAGCGATACGTTGTGTCATCTACTTCGTTCAGTTACGTATTGCTAGGGGAGGGGGGGGGGGCTATGAGGAGGCGGGCCGGAAGAGGGAGAAGCTATACCCCAAGAACCGCCCACAGTCCACCCCACCCACCCCCCCCCCCCACACCCAAAGGGGTTACGCACACCGGTACCACGAATTTAAGAAAACCCTGGCAAAAACAATTGCTGCGATATTCCGCTCGTATGCCTAACAATTCTAGCGACGCTTCACTCTCCAGTGCGCACTAATGGTCCCGCTTTCATAAGGCATATACGTACATTTCATGTAAAAGTGCCTAAAGGCAGAAAGATGAATATGTTCCAGGTGTGGAGCATGTAAAAGCAAGAGTATAGTAAGCGATATTCCTCTGGTGCAGCAAATGCGGCGCTTCGCGCCGCCCACCAATTTGTAAGAGAAATATTAGTAGGTACCGGCATTAATTGAGAGAAAGCATTTTCGACTAAAATTATCCGCACAAAACTGCGCAAAGGTCACAACGACACGCTAAGATGTGCCGAATATGTTGCCGCGTGTCGTTGTGACCTTTGCGCAGTTTTGTGTGGATAATTTTAGTCGAAAATGCTTTCTCTCAATTAATGCCGGTACCTACTAATATTTCTTTTACAAATTGGTGGGCGGCGCGAAGCGCCGCATTTGCTACACCAGAGGAATATCGCTTAATATACTCTTGCTTTTACATGCTTCACACCTGGAACATATTCATCTTTCTGCCTTTAGGCACTTTTACATGAAATATTCTTACTTTTTTCGCCGCGCCTCAGCGCGGCGAGGTGTATATATACGGTTGACAATGTCTGTGTGTGTGTGTGTCTGTGTGTCTGTGTGTCTGTGTGTCTGTGTGTCTGTGTTTCCGTGGCACCGAAGTAAAATGTGTGACATATGTGGTCAAGTAGACTCGAGGTCGCTGAGTACGGATCCGATATCCGTTTCTGTTGCTAATTTCGCATTTTCGAGATATTCGCAATTAAAATTCGAAAATGTCGAAAATCGACTTTTTCGTCTGATGCGCTAGCCGCGAAATTTCTTCAGAAATGGAAGGAGCATGGACCGCGGATAATTTGTAACACAAAAGAAATTTTTTGCAGATGTGGAATTTAATAGAAATACGCGATTATTTGTCAAAATTGCATAAATTGACTAAAATACAAAGCCATTTAATGACGAATGTGAATGCAGAAATGGAAAGATCGTATGCCGATAAGAATTTGTGACATAGTTTTGAAGTTTTTAAAAATTGCAATTTCGAGATATTTTCAATCAAAATATTTAAATGTTGAAAATCGACTTTTTCACCTGATGATATAGCGGCGAAATTTCTTCAGGAATGGAAAGAGTATAGGCTGCGGATAATTTGTAACGCAAGAGAAATTTTTTGCAAATGTGGAATTTAATAGAAATACGTGATTATTTTACGAAATTCCATAAATCAACAAAATAGAACGTCGTTTTTTGACGAATTTGAACGCAGAAATGGTAAGGCCGTATGCCAATAAGAATTTGTGACATAGTTTTACAGTTTTAATAAATTCAAATTTCGAGATATTTAGAATTAAAATTTAAAATCTCAAAATCGAGATTTTTGTCTGATGGCCAGAACAGCTGTTTATTGATGAATGTGCACTCGGAAACTGAAATGCGTACGCTAAAAACAGGAATTTGCTCGCACCAAACTTCTGGCAAGTTTTTTTGTTGGATGTGACGTTTCCATACAGGTAGGAAACATCAGATAAACGGCGTCGTATCATGCCGATAACATATAGCGAACGCGGCGATATCACTGAGCTTCAGATCAGCTGTACAGACAAGCGTATCGTGGGGATATGTGCACTTGGCATTAGGGTACACATTCTCAAGACACTTTCTCCAGATGCGGCTAACGATGTGTACAAAGTTCACTATACTGTTCACCAAAATTTGACAGACACAAAGTATAGGTTGAACTTTTTGCACACACAGCTTGTTTATTGGCGGAGCCAATCAACCAATCAACTTAAACGAGTAATCCACCTTCAGACATGAATGCTTAGGCTCTCGAACGAGCCTAACCCCTTTTAGTAACGTACGAAGCGAGTAGGACAATTCTTGGGCACGTATGGGTCCTGAACGAGCGCCGAGCGGAAACACTTTGAGGCACGCACAAAACGAGTAAGACATTTTTGGGGTACGTATGCAGCGGCTTTTGAAACTCTACCAAGAAGCTTCAGGAGGGACAGAGGTAATGGGTAGGGAGGGACAGGGGTAAAGGGGATTGCAGGGCACAATTGGAGCGAATGTTGTGGTTGAGGGTCAAGAATCTTACCCCTTGCCTTGTATGCAGGTCAAAAATCTGACTACCTACTTGCACAGGTGAAGGCCAAAAATCTCACCCCTTGGTTTGTATGAGGTCCACAAATCTGACCCCTTGGCTTGTGCCAGGTTCAAAAACTTCACCCATCGCGCCATTGGATTCTCTTCTACAGGGTGGTTGTGCGTTGACAGATGGAGTCTGAGGACCCTCATGAATCAATTCTTCTTATCAAAGCAGTTTCATTTGATCCCCAACAAGGCAACACTGAGTTGCGGCCAGACCACGTTTGCGTGACTCCGCGTGCACATGGTGCGTGGCACGGCGTCGACGATGGCGCCACTGGATTCCTCTCGTCGAGACGGCTTCAACGAACCCCAACAACGCCATGTTCCGAGCAGCCAATCAAAAGTTACAAATTTGTGGCACCTTTTTGCAAAAATGCAAACGCTCCTGGTACCTTTTTGTGGGTCGCGGATAGCGCCATTGTAATTTTCTCGGTGAGACGGTTCAAACGAGCCCCTACAACGCTATGTTTGGATGAGCCAATAAAAAGTTGATTTTTGAGGCACTTTTTTTTGCAAAAATAGCGCTCGTGGTAAATTTGGGGGCGGCGGCATTGGTGCCATTGTAATTTTCTCGTCGAGCCGCTTCGAACGAACCCCAATTTGATATGGTTCTGATGTGTTTTGAATTTGTTAACAATTTGTCAGTATACTGAAACTCCCCTTCGCAGTCGACATTTTTGCCCCCAGGGCATGCGTGGTAGGTCGGAGGGGGTCGACGTGATCACCGTTGGATTCTACGCGTCGAGGCGGTTCTGCTGATGCCAAATTTATCTAATTTTAATTTTATTTAGCTGCTGCTGTTCTATATTTAAGTTAATTTAATGGTGCTGACGCCTCCTGAACGAGCGGGGGCACTTAGAGGCACGCACAGAATGAGTAGGACAATTTTGGGACACCTTTGCAAGGCCTCCTGAACGAGCGGGAGCACTTTGAGGCACGCACAGAATTAGTAGGACAATTTTGGGACACGTATGCAGGGCCTCCTGAACGAGCGGGAGCACTTTGAGGCATGCACAGAATTAGTAGGACAATTTTGGGACACGTATGCAGGGCCTCCTGAACGAGCGGGAGCACTTTGAGGCACGCACAGAACTAGTAGGACAATTTTGGGGCACGTATGCAGGGCCTCCTGAACGAGCGGGAGCACTTTGAGGCACGCACAGAATTAGTAGGACAATTTTGGGGCACGTATGCAGGGCCTCCTGAACGAGCGGGAGCACTTTGAGGCACGCACAGAATTAGTAGGACAATTTTGGGGCACGTATGCAGGGCCTCCTGAACGGTCTGGGGCACTTTGAGGCACGCACAGAATGAGTAGGACAATTTTGGGACACGTATGCAGGGCCTCCTGAACGAGCGGGGGCACTCTGGGGCTTGTACTGTATAGCGCGCGACCATCCGATGGGAAGAATAGCAGGCGACTCGACGAGATCCTGATTGATGGACGTTAGAGCGTGACGTGAAGGAGGAGAAGGAGAAGAAGAAGACGGAGAAGAATTCACCCCCCGCCGTTGGGACAAGAAACGCGCCGCGATCCTTTTTACGCCTGTAACTTTTGCTACACTTAACCGATTTTCACCAAGTTTGGAATTTAATCTATTCGTAATAAAGTCCTTTAGTGTACCAAATTTCATCCAATTCGGTTTAGTACCGCCTGAGAAATTAACATCGTGATGATGGGAAAAGGTGCGCGCGGCCTGGATGGAACATATTATGAGATTTGGCGCTGCCGCGCCAACCATGATTGCGCAACATGATACACTGAATGGAGCAGAAGGGAGCGGAACAAAACCATACTTGGGCTCGCGTGCTAAGCACAGGGACGTCTTTATCGCACGTGAAACTTCAACGTCGCATCCGTATCTGACGAGCAATTTGTTCAAATTCATCAGCTCCATCGACAGTTGAGGACACAGCTTCTGAAACGCACTAAGAGCGATACTGTGTATTCTGAGAAGTTCGGACAAACGGATAGTTCGAATCTTATTCATGGCCGAACAAGTGATTTGTGAGCTCCGAGAGGTCTTTGTCGAACTATTCTATTCTCCTATCCGAATACCCTAAGCGTATCTATCTTTAAGCCATTTCCCGAACTTTTGTCTATTACAATATACACGTGTGAAAGTGTAGACAGATTGGCCGCGAATGTGGTTTAGCAATCTGGGCTCCCGCCGACTGTACAGGTGTTACGTCTAAAATATTAAAGTCAAAACAAAAATTTTGATGGTACGTAAGCTGTTGTGATACTGTGTATGTCACGTATTCAATCACCTGCTCGGCCAGAGTCTTGGCCGCGAGCAGTCGCATTTCAGCCCTGCGATTGTAGAGTTCGTTCTTCTCCTGTCCGTAGCCTGAAACAGCGTCACAAACGTCAGCATCATCGACCGCCTTCTTCTACAGAGTTAGGTACATATTATGTAGATATGGTGGCACCTGGCGATCCTATATACTACGCGTGTAGGCCGTCAACAAGCTTCGTTTATAAAAACTCGTCTACTGTAGTCTGACTGACGTTGTATTGAGTTTTATATCTTCGAGAAAAGTGTGAGGATTTGTCGCTCATCGCGAGCTCCACCTTCATTGTGCTCCGCTTTACGAGCTGTTACTTCGATTGCCGGTCTACACGGTAAGACGGCGAGTTACAGCTGTTTTGCGCTTGCGAACTTTGGGCTACTGTAACTTGTGAAGTTAAAATTTTTGAGTGTCGAGAAGTGATCCGTTCAGCGAGTCGAGACCTATCCAAAGAGCCCGAGATCATCTCTCTACGACTTTCCAACGCCGCGATTGAAGTGCGTAACGCACGCTCGAACGGACGCACGCACTCACGCTGAGCTCTGGTAGGGTGTCGCCCGGCTGAGGTCGGGTGAGAACACCGTCGAATGAACGCAGGAGAACGATTTCTCGCAACACTCCGACACGGAACGGTTCTGAGCGCCCAGTTCATCATATTATGTGCGTATGTAATGCACCTCTGAATGTGGCCGAAAGGTTGCCGATCCGTATGGCGCAGTCTTCGTTCGCTAACTGCGCCACTCCACCAGTCGTTGTCGACAGACTCAGTTTCAGACGAGCCTTCAGATCGCCCACTGCAATCCTCGCCGCGCCGATCTAAAAGGCCACTGGTAGGTAGGCTGACTCCCCCTCCTCCCTAGCCGGAGGCGCGCCGCCCCCCCCCCCCCCCCCCACCCAACCTCCCGAAAGACCATTCCAATCGCGATACTCGCCACACCTTCCAATTCTCTTCGTCTCTTATGACGACGTCAAGAACGGCTGACAGGCCACCGTGCGTCATGGACAGTTTGTTGGGCGGCTCGAAGTGCAACTTGAAGCCGTCGCCTAAAACTGGCATGTTGCGGATATGTACCGGGTTTTCGAAAGTCCAGCATTCCTCTCGCCAGCAAGCTGTAGGAAAGCTAGAAGTATGAAACTTGGAGATACAGTAGAAGAATGTGTTGACACATCTGACACCAAATTTCAACACCCTAGACCCCACCCATTCGTGAGGAAATGGGAGCTCGAAAACGCATAATTAGTCACTTTCTCAAGACTCGCTTGCTTGTAGCAGCCACAACTTGTGCTGTATCGCAGCTATTCTGATGCGACTTCTACCAGTGTAAAGAAGAGAAATGATGCTTTCGAATGCGGTTGGAACTAATATCATAGCTTGTTACGCGCTCGAGAACGGACAATTCGAATTTGGCGCGCGTGACCAGTTTTGCGTTTCGAGCTAAATTCCCGCACGAATGGGTCTAGGGTGCTCAAATTTGGCGTCAGATGTGTCGTGCTGCTGCTGACGTGGTCTGTCCTTGTGATATTAACGACGAACAGCCAAACAACCGGACATGACTTGCATTACTAAAAGACGCTCGGCACGCGCGACGCACTGTCGCTCTGTTACTAAAAGACGAACCACGGACGAGAGCGCAGCCACCACGGATTGAATGGCCGATTTCTTATGACAGAAGAGATTGATCCTGGAGATTTATAGCTCAAGATGACTGCCATCGACTCTACTGACTTCAGAACAGTGGCGGCAGACGATCCGTTACAGTCTATCCATCTGAGAACTTGCGAATCAATGATGTGTAGCACAGAAGAGTTGTTTGTCATCAACCACAGATGATCGATCGCTCTTCGTACTGCACAACAGTGGCAGCTGATGATCCGTCTTGCGCTATAGGCTTGAAACCATCAGAAGTCACAAACACTACAGAAACACCTACAGGTTTTCAATGGTTGGTTGCAACTGGTTGCAGAATGGTAAGATTAGGCTCTACAGCAGTGAACCTATACAGTGGCTGGTGGCTGGCGACCAATTGCAGCTGAGTCAGGCGATCATCAACAGTCGTGGCCTAGCGTATCACCTACGGGCTAAAGGCACTAGTCCTATATACTAAGCGGCTAACGCGGTCTGTCCCTGTTACGTCTACGTCTGTCCGCTTAGCACTAGGCATTCAACTGGCGGCCACGGGGGGCAATGACGCGCGCACTCTACGCCAACGCGCAAAACATCAACAATTCGTCGTGCGGGACCTTTACAGTGTCACCATTCACTAAAGAGTTGTCGTTGTAAGACTCCAAAGTGTATTCACAGGCACTTCTGACTTCGACGAGCGCGCGGCAGACTTCGCTTGGTCATCAGCCGCAAACGAACAATCGAATGGTCGTCAGACTTGCGAGCAGCGGTGGTGAGCGATCTGTTTCATTCAAATGTGCTTGAAAACGTCAGCGGCAAGCGGTCAACCGCGCGGAACAGTTGCCATCAGCCACGAACGAACGATCGAATGGTCGTCAGACTTGCGAGCAGTGGTGGTGGGCAATCTGTCTCATTATGTGCTTGAGAACATCAGCGGCAAGCGGTCAACCGCACAGAACAGTTGCTATCAGCCGCGAACGAACGATCGAATGGTCATCAGACTTGCGAGCAGTGAATCTGTCTCATTCAAATGTGCTTGAGAACGTCAGCGGCCAGCGGTCAACCACACAGAACAGTTGCCATCAGCCGTGAACAAACAATCGGGCAATCTGTCTCATTCAAATTTGTTTGAGAACGTTAGCGACAAGCGGTCAACCGCACAGAGCAGTTGCCATCAGCCACAAACGAACGATCGAATGGTCATCACTTTCGAGCAGTGGTGGGGAGCGATCTGTCTCATTCAAATGTTCTTGAGAACGTCAGCCATCGGCAAGCGGTCAACCGCACAGAAAGTTGCCGTCAGCCGCGATCGAACGATCACTGCATCTTCTGACCAGTGGCCATGGAGAGTTTCATGCTTTGAACAGTGTTCTGAGTAGTGGCTAATGGCTATAGCTCATGGATCATTGCATGTCTGACCAGTCGCTGTGGGGCATGGATCGCTGCATGTACCTGTGGGCAATGGACTGTTGCATGTTGCAATAAGCTACAGCAAGCAGTCTGTTATGGACTATAGAGTATCACCTATGGGCTAAAGGCACTAGTCCTATATACTAAGCGGCAAAACTCTGTCCGTTTGTTTGTCTGTTTGTGGCTCTGCGAACGCCATAACTCTAGAGATCGTTGAGAGATCGGGATGGTCTATAGCTTAAACTGACCGCCATTCACTGTACTTTTGCACCTCCTATTTTACAACTTTGGCCAATGACTAAATTCCACAATATTTCGCAAATATCGACTGCGCCAGTACATTTTGAGCACAGAATGTACAACACGCTGTGATTGACATTTGATTTCGTGCCAAAAGCACTTTGCAGTGTCACCATTCATGACAGAGTTGTCGTTGTGAGACTCCAAAGTGTATTCGCAGGCACTGCATGCACTGGCAGGGACACAGCATCAAACTATTCTGGATCTATGTCAAATGTCTTTAGATCTATCTGAAATCTCCTACGGGCTAAATCCAAATGTCTACGGGCTAAAGCCAAGTGTCTACTGTGTATTTGCAGGCACGGGAGCTGGTGCGAGTCTAAATGTAGGCACTGGCAGGGGCACAGTGTCAGATGGCTTGAGATCTATCTCAAATGTCCTATGGGCTAAACCCAATTGTCTACAGGCTAAACCCAAGTGTCTATTGTGTATTTACAGGCACGGGAGCTGGTGCGATCCTAAATGTAGGCACTGGAAGTGGCACAGGGTCGAATGACTTGAGATCTATCTGAAATGTGCTATGGGCTAAACACAATTGTCTGTGGGCTGAACCCAACACCATTGACCATAGAGATTCTCCTACGGGCTAAAGGCTCTAGTCCTTATTACTAAGCGGCCTAGAGTGTGTCCGTGTGTTTGTCTGTTAACGCCATAACTCTAGACACTGTTGTCGGTTCGCTATGATCTATAGCTTAAACTGACCGTCACAACACGTAGTTGTGCATCTTTAGTTTTAGAACTTTGGCCGATGACAAAATTCCACAATATTTCGCAAATATCGGCTGCATCAGTACATTCTGAGCACAGATGGCACCAGACTCTGTGACTGACGTTTGATTTCGCGCCAATAGCACTTTACAGTGTCACCATTGATGACAGAGTTGTCGTTGTGAGACTCCAAAGTGTATTCGCAGGCACTGTATGCACTGGCAGGGGCGCAGCATCAAACTGTTTTGGATCGATGTCGAATGTCTTTAGATCTATCTCAAATCTCCTACGTGCCAACCCAAATGTCTATGGGCTAAACCCAAGCGTCTATTGTGTGCTTACAGGCATGGGAGCTGGTGCCAGCATAAATGTAGGCACTGGCAGGGGCACAGTGTCAATTGGCTTGAGATCTGTCTGAAATGCCCTATTGGCTAAACCCAAATGTCTACGGGCTAAACCCAAGAGTCTACTGTGTATTTACAGGCACATGAGCTGGCACGATCCTAAACATAGGCACTGGCAGGGGCACAGGGTCGAATGGCTTGAGATCTATCTGAAATGTCCTATGGGCTAAACCCAATTGTCTATGGGCTAAACCCAAGCATCTATTGTGTATTTACAGGCACAGGAGCTGGCGAGATCCTGAACATAGGTACTGACAATGGCACAGGGTCTAACGACTTGAGATCTAACTGTACTGTCCTGCAGTGCACTGAATTCGATGATTGCGTTATCTCCTTCATGCTCTGCAGATTACCCATACGCTATCGACTATAGAGATTCTCCTATGGGCTAAAGGCTCTAGTCCTATATACTAAGCGGCTAACGCGGTCTGTCCCTGTTACGTCTGTCCGCATACTGTTAACACGATAACTCTCGACTGCCTTGGCAGATCGCGATGATCTATACATCAAAAGAACCGTCGTCCTCTGTAGTTTTGCGTCTCCTATTGTGGACAATGGCCGATGTCTAAATTCCACAAAATTCATGAAAATACCAGCTGCACAGTACATTCTGAGCACTAAGGAGTGACTGCAGGTCACTTTTCTGGAAATTTCGCACTGTCGTGTCACCATTCACTGCAGAGTTGTCGCTGTGAGACTCTGAGGTGTATTCAGAGGCACGGGAGCAGGTGCAACAGTAAATGCAGGCACTGGCAGGGGCACTTTGTCAAACGACTTTAGATAAATCTGAAAACATGTACAGGCTAAGCACAAATGTTGGTGGGTTGAACTCATGTATTCTGAGGCATGGGCGCTGGTGCAACCATAAATTCAGGCACTGGCAGAGGCACAGCGTCAAATGGCTTTAGATCCATCTGATTCTCCTATGGGCTGATGTGAGCATTGCTGTGTGGCTGTGTGGTTGTGAACAGTGGCTGCTGTCCATAGGTCAATAAATGTGCTCTGTTTCCACAGGTGTTCAGCTGTACAGTATACAGTATCACCTACGGGCTAAAGGCACTAGTCCTATATACTAAGCGGCATAGAGTCTGTTTGTTTGTTTGTTTGTTTGTTTGTTTGTTTGTTTGTTTGTCAACACGATAACTCTTGACACAGTTGACGGATCCTGGAGATCTATAGCTCAAAAGAACCACCTCTGCCTGGAATAGTGCATCTCCTATTGTGGACTTTTGCTCATTACTAAATTCCACAAAAATCACGAAAATATCGACTGCACAGCACATTCTGGGCACTCAGGAGTGACTGCAAGTCACTATCGAGCAGATTTCGGGCTATTGCGTCACCATTCACTACAGAATTGTCGCTGTGAGACTCCGAGGTGTATTCGGAGGCACGGGAGCAGGTGTGAAGGTAAATACAGGCACTGGCAGCGGCACAGTGTCAAGTGACTTTTGATCTATCTGAAATGTCTTACGGGCTAAACTCAATTGTCAACGGACTAACTCCAAGTGTCTATTGTGTATTGGCATGCACGGGAGCTGGTGCGATCCTAAACGTAGGCACTGGCAGGGGCACTGTGTCAAATGACTTGAGATCGACTGCACAGCACATTCTGGGCACTCAGGAGTGACTGCAAGTCACTATCGAGCAGATTTCGGGCTATTGCGTCACCATTCACTACAGAATTGTCGCTGTGAGACTCCGAGGTGTATTCGGAGGCACGGGAGCAGGTGCGAAGGTAAATGCAGGCACTGGCAGCGGCACAGTGTCAAGTGACTTTTGATCTATCTGAAATGTCTTACGGGCTAAACTCAATTGTCAACGGACTAACTCCAAGTGCCTATTGTGTATTGACATGCACGGGAGCTGGTGCGATCCTAAACGTAGGCACTGGCAGGGGCACTGTGTCAAATGACTTGAGATCGACTGCACAGCACATTCTGGGCACTCAGGCAGGAGTGACTGCAAGTCACTATCGAGAAGATTTCGGGCTATTGCGTCACCATTCACTACAGAATTGTCGCTGTGAGACTCCGAGGTGTATTTGGAGGCACGGGAGCAGGTGCGATGGTAAATGCAGGCACTGGCAGCGGCACAGTGTCAAGTGACTTTTGATCTATCTGAAATGTCTTACGGGCTAAACTCAATTGTCAACGGGCTAACTCCAAGTGTCTATTGTGTATTGGCATGCACGGGAGCTGGTGCGATCCTAAACGTAGGCACTGGCAGGGGCACTGTGTCAAATGACTTGAGATCTATCTGAAATGTCCTACAGGCTAAGCCCAATTGTCATCCAATTGTCAATGGGCTAACTGCAAGCGCCTACTGTGTATTGACAGGCATGGGAGCTTGTGCGATTCTACATGTAGGCACTGGCAGGGGCACAGTGTCGAATGACTTGAGATCTATCTGAAATGTCCTAAGGGCTAAACCCTATTGGCAATGGGCTAATTCCTTCATGCTCATTGACCATAGAGATTCTCCTATGGGCTAAAGGCTCTAGTCTACATTACTATGCTAGCTAGGCCTTTTGTCTGTCTGTCCGTCCGTCCGTAACGCTTGCCTTCCTAGCACTTCGCCACGCGACGCTTCAGCACCCGCTTGCCTCGCTAGCACTTCGCCACGCGACGCTTCAGCACGCGCGCGCTAGGAAGCCAGCAGGACGCCAGCGGCGTCCCGCAGAGAAGCTCGCCCGCTTTGATCGATCGACCGCAGAAAATCAATCCCTGCACGGCCAGCGTCGCCTGTTGCTGCCTGCCTTCAACGCAGGCTTTGCCTGAACAGTACGGCAATGCAAGGTAGCAGAGCCTTGCAAAAGCGAACAGTGCGGCAGTGCGCGGTACAGCAGAGAACCTTGCAATGTGCAATTGCAACAGAGCCGAACAGTACGACAATGCTCGCGCAGGCAATTCTAGCCGCTCCAGCGACTATTTCGCTTGCAACAGGACAGATCTTGCAACAGGACGCTGCAACAGTACAGACGTTACAACAGGATCGTCGCGCGAGGCGACCAGCGCCGTTGGCTCGCAACAGGACAGACCTTTGCAACAGGACAGATTTTGCAACAGGACAAATCTTGCAACAGGACAGATCTTGCAACCGGAAAATCTGCCCGCTTTCTA
This sequence comes from Linhomoeus sp. GSCO2_2, assembly GCA_030248115.1. Taxonomy (NCBI): domain Eukaryota; kingdom Metazoa; phylum Nematoda; class Chromadorea; order Monhysterida; family Linhomoeidae; genus Linhomoeus; species Linhomoeus sp. GSCO2_2. The sequence goes on along the minus strand of JASAMZ010009411.1, from coordinate 28,822 downwards.
TCATTTGTTTTGCGCGGCGCTTTGTACGGCGCGTTCGCGAGGCAGTCAGCGCTGTTGGCTTGCAACAGGACAGACTTTCTGCAACAGGACAACTGTTGCAACAGGACATATCTTGCAACAGGACAGACCCTGCAGCAAGACAGATCTTGCAACAGGACAGACCCTGCAACAGGACAGATCTTGCAACAGGACAGATCTTACAACAGGACAGATTTTGCAACAGGACAAATTTTGCAACAGGAAAAATCTTGCAACAGAATGGTCGCGCGAGGCGACCAGCGCCATTGGCTCGCAACAGGACAGACCTTCTGCAACAGAACAGATTTTGCAACAGTACACATCTTGCAACAGGACAGATCGTGCAACAGGACAGACCTTGCAACAGGACAGATTTTGCAACAGGACAAATCTTGCAACAGGACAAATCTTGCAACAGGACAGATTTCGCAACAGGACATATCTTGCAACAGGACAGACCTTGCAACAGGACAGATTTTGCAACAGGACAGACCTTGCAAGAGGACTGATTTTGCAACAGGACAAATCTTGCAACAGGACACATCTTGCAACAGGACAAATCTGGCAACAGGACAGACCCTGCAACAGGACAGATCCTGCAACAGGACAGACCCTGCAACAGGACAGATCTTGCAACAGGACAGATCTTACAACAGGACAAATCTTGCAACAGGACAGATCTTGCAACAGGACAGACGTTGCAACAGGATGGTCGCGCGAGCCGCGCCATTGGCTCGCAACAAACAGGACACATCTTGCAACAGGACAGATCGTGCAACAGGACAGACCTTGCAACAGGACAGATTTTGCAACAGGACAAATCTTGCAACAGGACCGATTTTGCAACAGGACAGATCTTGCAACAGGACAGATTTTGCAACAGGACAAATCTTGCAACAGGACAGATCTTACAACAAGACAAATCTTGCAACAGGTCAGACCTTGACAATGAACAGGACGGACGTTGCGGCGCGCGTGCGAGGCCACCAGCGCCGTTGGATCACAACAGGACAGACCTTGCAACGGACAGACCTTGAACAGGACAGACCATGCAACAGGACATTACAGCCATTGACGGCTACATTTCATGCTATTCAGATCTCAGGAATTCTTCTGCAACGGGAAGGAACGGCTAGTATCTATGAAACAACACACCTTTGTCATAGCGGACCAGGAGAATCTGTCTGAGCTGAGGCCGGGTGAAGATTTCGTAGGCGGGAAGGGTAGCGATGAAGCGGTGCACCTTGGTTCTCTCGTCCCACTGTCGGCGCGTCAGAATGTGCTCCAGAATGTCGTCGCCGGCCTACATGCATTGACGCGATTCGGAATCTAACGATTGACTATCTGAATAATCATTGTTTCGCCCGGCCTCAGCCGAGCGACGCCCTAGGAGGTGCGTGTGTCCGTTCGTCCGCCCGCGCGCTGGAAAGTCGTGGAGAGACGATCTCGGGCTCTTTCGAAAGGTTTCGTCTCACCGATCATTGTTCCAGTAGCGGATCCAGGGGGGGGGGGGGGGGGGGGGCGGTTGTGCGTCCGCCCCCCCCCCCCCCATTCGGCCGAACCGCCCCCCCCCCATTCGCCCTCCCGAGAAAAAAAAATTGCGAGGCAGCACATCCAGAGCAAAAAATTTTCGCCTGCGGCGCTATTTTATAGCACTTTTATACCAAAATAGGCCAAAATCGGCCAAAATTTTCGCCTGCGGCGCTATTTTATAACACTTTTGTACCAAAATAGGCCAAAATCGGCCAAAATTATTTGCCTGTGGCGCTATTTTATAGCACTTCTGTACCAGAGTAGGCCAAAATCGGCCCAAATTTTTTTTTTGCGGCGCTATTATAAAGCATTCTTGTATCAACACGCGCCAAAATCGGCAAAAATTTTCGCCTGCGGCGCAAATTTTTGATGTGCTTTTATACCATCTTGGTCCCCCCTGTGGCTTCATAAATTCCGCCCCCCCCCCCCGATTCCAAAATCCTGGATCCGCCACTGCATTGTTCCATTAGTGATCGAGACCCGATAATTTGAATTTCGCAAGCTACAGTAACCCACCGGCTGGGAACGCAAAACGGCTCAAATCGCACGTTATACGTCGTAGAGAGGGGTGCCGCAGTTCCTTCGAAAGCTCTCGATGTGGCCCTTTGTCCGATGCAAAAACCCGTGCGATTACTGAAACACGTGCTAAGGAAATCGGTCATTTGAGATTCATAGCACGAAAATGGCTCGAACTCGCTCGTCTCACGTCGCAAAGCGACAAGCTCTCAACATACTCTTTCTTGCGCAGACAGGTTCGCTATTTTGAGGCCGGGCGAAAGGAGCGCAAAAGGCGCGGGCACACCATAATATTGCAAAACCAATATCGCACCCGCTCCAGTTCAGCCAGTGCCTTCTTCGTCAGTCGAATTCCCAGTCCTGGCTCGACATTTCCAGCGCCGACAATGCAAATGGTTAGCGAGGCAAAGACAAGAAATACGGCAGCCTTGCAGCAAAACATTATTGGAGTTCTCTCGTGTAGAATTTTCACGTGCAAATAGTCGTTTCGCCTGCGTTGTTTTGCTTCCTCATTGCCTTCACGGCCCGTGTTGTGGGGCGGATGTTTACAGCCGTCACGTTCCCAAGTGTAGTTTGCTTGAGTATCGTCTAACACGGAAACGTTGTGATTAACTTTCAGGTACCGATGCCTTCGTCTAGAGCCAGCTGAATGACAATCAAGTATGAATTGTTATCAACCGCTCGCGAAAGCAATTGGGATAGGCAGACACATTCACGGGAGGACATTACATACAATGGGTACGAAAGTGGCTAAACTAAGCTAAGCTAAACTGCTGGCTAAATAAGCTGCTGAATAAACTGGCTGAACTGCATCCAAGTGCCCAGTGGCCTTGGCAGCTCATCCTACAGAATGCGCCGCGTTGCAACAGATATTTTAATTTGCAGCTAGGGTAGGTGTACCTACACAGTTAGTCGTTGTATTGATATGGACATCGTCAGTTTAGCCCCCAAATCTGGCGAGCCACTTGTGAACGACTTGGGAACAGCGCACATCTCAGTGCGGACAAACAGTGATCCTGTTTCCAAGGGTCGCCGCGCGCAAAGACCGGTTGATATTATTACACCATGAGAAAGCTAGAACTCGTTTCTCTGCGACGCCGTTTTATGGCGCTCCGAACAATTGAAAGGACAGGCCGCACGCCTTCATACGACGAAGCGAGTTTCAAAGACAACCCGCCGACTACGTCTGTATGTATGGCGGAATCGAGTCGTTGTAAACGAAGCGGAACAGACACTCCTCTGCAGTGAGGCGTTGTCCTGTCCTATATACTAAGCGGCATAGAGTCTGTTTGTCTGTTTGTTTGTTTGTTTGTCTGTTAACACGATAACTCTAGCTACAGTTGACGGATCGCGATGATCTATGGCTTAAACTGACCGTCGTGGCATGTACCGTTTTGCACCTCCTATTGTGGACTTTGGCCGATGACTAAATTCCACAATATTTCGCAAATATCAGCTGCGTCAGTACATTCTGAGCACAGAAGGCGCCGCACACTGCGATTGACGTTTGATTTCGCGCCAATACTAAGCGGCATAGAGTCTGTTTGTCTGTTTGTTTGTTTGTTTATCTGTTAACACGATAACTCTAGCTACAGTTGACGGATCGCGATGATCTATGGCTTAAACTGACCGTCGTGGCATGTAGTTTTGCACCTCCTATTGTGGACTTTGGCCGATGACTAAATTCCACAATATTTCGCAAATATCAGCTGCGTCAGTACATTCTGAGCACAGAAGGCGCCGCACACTGCGATTGACGTTTGATTTCGCGCCAATACTAAGCGGCATAGAGTCTGTTTGTCTGTTTGTTTGTTTGTTTATCTGTTAACACGATAACTCTAGCTACAGTTGACGGATCGCGATGATCTATGGCTTAAACTGACCGTCGTGGCATGTAGTTTTGCACCTCCTATTGTGGACTTTGGCCGATGACTAAATTCCACAATATTTCGCAAATATCAGCTGCGTCAGTACATTCTGAGCACAGAAGGCGCCGCACACTGCGATTGACGTTTGATTTCGCGCCAAAAGCACTCTACAGTGTCACCATTCATGACAGAGTTGTCGTTGTGAGACTCAAAAGTATATTCGCAGGCACTGCATGCACTGGCAGGGGCTCAGCATCAAACAACTTTGGATCATTGTCAAATGTCTTTAGATCTGTCTGAAACCTCCTACGGGCTAAACCCAAATGTCTACGGGCTAAACCTAAGTGTCTGTTGTGTATTTACAGGCACGGGAGCTGGCACAAGCCTAAATGTAGGCACTGGCAGGGGCACAGTGTCAAGTGGTTTGAGATCTATCTGAAATTTCCTATTGGCTAAACCCAAATGTCTACAGGCTAAACCCAAGAGTCTATTGTGTATTTGCAGGCACAGGAGCTGATGCGATCCTAAATGTAGGCCCTGGCAGGGGCACAGGGGTGGATGGCTTGAGACCTATCTGAAATGTCCTAAGGGCTACACCCAAGTGACTACTGGCTAAACTCAAGTGTCTATTGTGTATTTACAGGCATGGGAGCTGGTGCGATCCTAAATGCAGGCACTGGCAGGGGCGCAGTGACAAATGACTTGAGATCTAACTGTAATGCCACCCATGGGCTATTGACCATAGAGATTCTCCTACGGGCTAAAGGCTCTAGTCCTATATACTAAGGGGCATAGAGTCTGTTTGTGTGTTTGTTTGTTTGTTTGTCCGGCCATTTTCTCGCGACACGGGCGATGGATCCTGGAGATCTATAGCTTAAACTGACCGTCGTGGACTGGAAGGAATCCCCTCCTATTTTAAAACTTTTGCAATTTACTAAATTCCACAAAAATCACGAAAATATTAGCTGCACAGTACATTTTGAGCCCTGAGGAGTGGTTGACGGTTTCTTTCATGCCACTTTTGGAGTATTGTGTCACCATTCACTATAGAGTTGTCGTCCTGAGACTAAGAGGTGTATTTACAGGCATGGTGAGTGGTGCAAGGCTAATCGTAGGCACTGGCAGGGGCACAATCTAAAATCGACTCTGGGCTGAAGCCGCATCTACAGGCTAAACTCAAATGCCTTTGATGTGTATTCACAGGCATGTGACCAGGTGTAATTGTAGGCAGTGGCACAGGCACAACCTGAAGTCATCTATAGGCTAAAGCCAAATACTCTCTGTGGCATGCCATAAGTCACTGCATGTTCTGACCAGTGGCGAGCGCCATCAGTAGCTTCATGACAATTGTGTAACGACAGTGCTCTTGGGACTATAGAGATTCTCCTACGGGCTAAAGGCTCTAGTCCTATATACTAAGCGGCATAGAGTCTGTTTGTCTGTTTGTTTGTTTGTCCGGCCATTTTCTCGCGACATGGTCGATGGATCCTGGAGATCTATAGCTTAAACTGACCGTCGTGGACTGGAAGGAATCCCCTCCTATTTTAGAACTTTCGCAAGTTACTAAATTCCACAAAAATCACGAAAATATCAGCTGCACAGTACATTTTGAGCACTAAGGAGCGGCTGACAGTTTGGTTCACGTCCTATTGTGGACTTTGGCTGATGTCCAAATTCCATGAAAATCACGAAAATATCGACTGCACAGTACAATCTGAGCACTAAAGAGTGCCTGGGGGCCATTTTCATGGAAATTTCACATTGTCGTGTCACCATTCACTACAGAGTTGTCGCTGTGACACTCTAAGATGTATTCAGAGGCACGGGAGCAGGTGCGACAGTAAATGCAGGCACTGGCAGGGGCATTTTGTCAAACGACTGAAACATTAACTTTTTATGGGCTAAGTACAAATGTCAGTGGGTTGAATTCAGTGTATTCTGAGGCATGGCCTCTGATGCAACCATAAATTCAGGCACTGGCAGGAGCACAGCGACAAATGGCTTTAGATCCATCTGATTCTCCTACCCAATTGTCTATGGGATGGGCTAAACCCAAGTGTCAATTGTGTGTCTACAGGCACGGGAGATGGTGTGATCCTAAATGTAGGCACTGGCAGGGGCATAGTGCCAAATGACTTGAGATCTAACTGTAATGTCTTGCAGTGCTCTGAATTTGATGATTGTGTTGTCTCCTTCATGCTCTACAGATTACACATGGGCTTTTGACCATAGAGATTCTCCTACGGGCTAAAGGCACTAGTACCTAACTATGTGTGTTTGTGTTTGTGTGTGTGTTTAAATCGGAGAGGGTCGAAAATTTGGGTCTAGTTTATCCTCGACTGTCTCGGGAGGGGTGTCTCAAATTTGTAAACTCATTAACTGAGCTACGACGCTGAAACTTGGCACATTTTTAAGTCAATATGTGTATCATAATCGGTCAAAGTTTGCGCCAAACCGTTCAACGCATGAGAGAGAAATGAGCTGACAAAGAGCGCTACTTTTCGGTGGGCCACCCTGTAGAACAATTCGGATAGAATTTTATGAGAATCTGCTGAAATGCAGTAAAATTTGACATTCAAATAACTATAACTCAACTGTGACTTTCAGTTTCAGTTTCAGTTTCAGCTATGGAATCCTCGCGAGTTTCGATTCAGTTTCAGTTTCAGTTAACTGATTGTAATACTGTATCTAATTTCTAAAACTAAAACTACCTAGTTTAAGTTTCTATTGGCCACCCTGCATGGGAGAAGAAGGGGGGGGGGGGGAGGGTTTGGGGTAGGGGTTATTGGCGCATTTATACCGTATGACACGTGTGAGTGAATTACTACTGTCGCCAATGTTTCGCAGAGGGCGCTGCCACATCACCGGAGAACACCCACTAATTGGTGTGACAAGCGCAACGGACTGCGGCTTGTTGTTGGGCGACGCGAGACCTGTTCCCGAATGCGGCAGGAGTGGCGTGGGGTAGGCACTAGGCGTTGTGTCGATCTCTGGGCGGGTTGTCGGATAGACTGTGAAGAAGGCAAAGACGAAAACATGGCGCGAGCAAGTTTGCCGACACAGGCGCTCTCCGCCTGCGTTCTGCTGCTGACAACAGCCGTCCAGGCACAGCAACCGGAACCAGGTTTGGTTGAGAGACCACTAGCGGGCTTGGTGGGATGGGGGGGGGCCGACACTGTTGCCGCCCCCCCCCCCACCCCATTCGCCCTGACCTCAAGGAAGCATTTGTTTAAATGTGCAAAGGCCACTACTACATTTTGTACATGCTGTGACACTCCGTAGAGCTAACTCCCCTAGCTCCTACCAAGATCTCAATTAGCGTAGCTGGTACAGCAGCCAACTGCCACGGTGTCAATAGTCTTCTTCAAATCATCGACGGCCTTTCAGAGTCGATGTGCGTCGACTCTCGGGCCTGCCGTTTCATCGACGCCGCCACCCTATGCAGATATCCCTACATTGGTGCGGTGCTTTGCCCAGCGAAGTGCGGCATTTGCGAAGCGCCCCAACGAGAACCCGCAACGAAGGCCGGACGGTGCGAGGCGACGCCTCTCGATGACAGCAATAAGGAGTGCTTCCAGGCCGCCAGTTTGAGCTTCGCCTGGGCGCTGTATCGGCACGCCAGAAAAAAGTTGTCAAAAGCTGAACAGCTTGACAATTTGATATTCTCGCCCGCTTCGATTTCGATGGCCGTTGGCTTGGCGCTGGCCGGAGCGAAGGGCGACACCCGACGGGAGATTGTCGACGCCGTTGCAGATGGGGTCGACGACGATCAGGTGAGTGTGGCTCGAAACGTTCTGGTGCATGTTTGCCGTAAATACTCTAAATCCCCCCCCCCCCCCCCCGTCCCGTAAGAGGGGGGGGGGGGGGGGGGGGTGGGTGGGTGTTGCGGGGGGCTTACTTCCGAATTTACGGTATATCCCATTGACGAACGTTCCAGGCTTCAGCGTTCTATCAGCGTTCTAGGGGGGGGGGGGGGGGGGGGGGGGGTCCGAGTTTTGACCGTGAAAAATTTTGACCGTCGAAAAAAAACGGCGTTTTTTTCTTGACTGTCAAAATTCGGGACTTTGGCCTCAAGCTGTTTTGACAGTCAAACTGTTTTGTCTGACAAAAAATTTTGCGCCATTGGCCGATTTTGACTGTCAAACCAATTTTCTTGTCAGACAAAATCTGAACTCGCGTCGCTACCCAAAATACTGGCCAAATGAAGGTAGAAAAGTTGCACTCTCCTGAAAATTCACAAGATTACATGACGCAGTACAATTCTGTGACTAAATAACACAAAATACACCATTTGCGGAGTGGAAAACAGTAAAACCGCTTTGTACGTGTGGTTTAAAGACAAACTTTGTGTAAATCGAGTTGTAGATTGTACAAAAGCTTGTACGATTTTTGTCTGACATAATTGTGGCATAGATGCACTTTTGACGTTCAAAACAAGGCTACATTTTGACGGTCAATACAGACAGAATTGGGCAAATTTTTTTTGACTGTCAAAATTTGGCACTTTGGCCTCGGCCCGTTTTGACAGTCAGAAAGTTTGACTGTCAAAATTTTGCTCCGAAACTGGGGAGGACCGCGTTCCATCAGCGTTCCAAAATTGGGAATAGTGGCGGAACGTTCGTCAATGGGATATAGGCAGGAGTGCGTTTCACTGAGTTACGAGTTTCCAGGCATCTATTACTCACAACAAATTACATGCATCAAATGACCACTAATGTCTAGCGGCACTTCACTATATGGTGCGCGCTAGCTATCGCGCACTCGCTAGCATTCTTATTACGCTAGTGGCGTCTTCCTACAAAGTTTTCTCCCCCTTAATCGCCATCTGTCTGTCTGTCTGTCTGTGATTCCGTTTCCCCCAATCATCCCGCCCGACTGGGCCCGTATACCCTGGCGACCTATGGGGCGCTACCCTGGGGCGGGCCCACTGATTTGCCGAAACTGGTCCATTACGTGGAAAAGGCTACTGTAGGCGAGAAAATTCAAAATTTTGAATTTCGCTCTGTACAGTGGAGCCTGCTTGGAAGGGAGGGCAAGGCGGTTGGTATCCTGGGTGTGTAAGGTGGGTAATGTGCAACTTCACGCACTGGGCCATGACGCGCTGCGGTGTACTGTAAGTGAAAAAATTCAAATTTTTGAATTTTGCTCTAGACGGTGGAGCCTGCTTGGCACGGCGCGCAAGTAAGCTGATATGACAACCAGACAGGGCAACGGAGCAAGACTGCACGTGCGCAGTATAGACGCATAGAAGTGTACGGTAGTGAGAAAATTCAAATTTCTAAGTTTCTTACATATTGTAAAACAGAGTAATGGTTTAGGAGTAATGGCGGCTGTCGAGCGAGGCGCGCAGCGCCGAGCGAGACGAAAAGCCTGGAGCCGGCGAGCGAAGCGAGCCCGCGCAGGGCTTTTCTCCGCGCGCGCCGAAGGCGCGCGCCCAGGCCGCTAGTATCTTCATATCATTGAAAACAATCAACCTTCTTATCGTTTAGTATTGTCTCTTCAGCTCAACTCCGCCTTCAAGTGGCTGTTCAGTGAAATCAATTCATCTGGGAAGAAGTACGAGCTTCACACCGCCAACGCCGTTTACTTAGATCACAATATAGAGCTCGCCGACGGATACGCGGCCGCCGTTCAAAACTGCTTCGAATCGGAAGCCAATTTGGTGGATTTCCGCAACGATTCTAGCGCGATTGTCGTTGGAATCAACAAGTGGGTGGAAAAGGCGACTAATCAGAAGATCAAAGAGGTGATTCGGAGCCTGCCGCCGACGACGAAAATGGTTCTCGTCAACGCTATCTACTTCAAGGCAGAGTGGCTGAAGAAGTTCAACGAGGGAGGAGGCGAGACGGACGACGTTGGTTTGCTCCCCCTGCATAGTGCATACTAAATTGAAACTTCAGGCTAGCAATTCGCTAGGAATTTGCTCAAGCTTTGGCTCTAGCTGTGAATCGGCAAACAACATACAACTTCATCGTGTCCAATAAACGATAAGCACCTGAACATCGGTTTTGAGTTTGGACAGACTTATGCGCGGACCGTCGTTCGAAACCATCGTGCGCGTGCGTGCGCGCGTGCCTGCCTGCCCGCCCGCCCGCCCGCCCGCCCGCCCGCCCGCCCGCCCGCCCGCCCGCCCGCCCGCCGTGCGTGCGTGCGTGCGTGCGTGCGTGCGTGCGTACGTGCGTGCGTGCGTGCGTGCGTGCGTGCGTGCGTGCGTGCGTGCGTGCGTGCGTGCGTGCGTGCGTGCGTCCGTGCGTTCGTGCGTGGCTTGGTGCGTGCGGGGGTGCGTGCGTGCGTGGGTGCGTGCGTGCGTGCGTGCGTGCGTGCGTGCGTGCGTGCGTGCGTGCGTGCGTGCGTGCGTGCGTGCGTGCGTGCGTGCGTGCGTGCGTGCGTGCGTGCGTGCGTGCGTGCGTGCGTGCGTGCGTGCGTGCGTGCGTGCGTGCCAGCGTGCGTGCCAGCGTGCGTGCGTGCGTGCGTGCGTGCGTGCGTGCGTGCGTGCGTGCGTGCGTGCGTGCGTGCGTGCGTGCGTGCGTGCGTGCGTGCGTGCGTGCGTGCGTGCGTGCGTGCGTGCGTGCGTGCGTGCGTGCGTGCGTGCGTGCGTGCGTGCGTGCGTGCGTGCGTGCGTGCGTGCGTGCGTGCGTGCGTGCGTGCGTGCGTGCGTGCGTGCGTGCGTGCGTGCGTGCGTGCGTGCGTGCGTGCGTGCGTGCGTGCGTGCGTGCGTGCGTGCGTGCGTGCGTGCGTGCGTGCGTGCGTGCGTGCGTGCGTGCGTGCGTGCGTGCGTGCGTGCGTGCGTGCGTGCGTGCGTGCGTGCGTGCGTGCGTGCGTGCGTGCGTGCGTGCGTGCGTGCGTGCGTGCGTGCGTGCGTGCGTGCGTGCGTGCGTGCGTGCGTGCGTGCGTGCGTGCGTGCGTGCGTGCGTGCGTGCGTGCGTGCGTGCGTGCGTGCGTGCGTGCGTGCGTGCGTGCGTGCGTGCGTGCGTGCGTGCGTGCGTGCGTGCGTGCGTGCGTGCGTGCGTGCGTGCGTGCGTGCGTGCGTGCGTGCGTGCGTGCGTGCGTGCGTGCGTGCGTGCGTGCGTGCGTGCGTGCGTGCGTGCGTGCGTGCGTGCGTGCGTGCGTGCGTGCGTGCGTGCGTGCGTGCGTGCGTGCGTGCGTGCGTGTCCGTGGCACCGAAGCCAATACATGATAGATATAGAATCCGAACATCGTCCGACTCACAGTCATCTGTTCGCCTGACCCGAAGCTCGCTTGCTTAGGGATTCTTCTATTCGCATGGCAAGTCGAAAGTGGAAACGAAGTTGATGAACCGCAAGAGCTCCTTCGACTACGCAAAAGACGCCAGTTTGAAAGTGGAAGTTCTGGCTCTGCCTTACGAAGACAAGGAAGTCTCCATGTACATTTTCCTCCCTCAACAACGGGACGGTTTGAAGGAGTTGGAAGCAAAGCTCACTCGGAAAGCTGTGGAGCGGCTTATTTCTCAAATGGAACGCCGGCAAGTCGACGTGACCATTCCCAAATTCAAAATCGAGGAGACCTTCCCACTGAAAGAAGCGCTACAGTCCATTGGTATTGAGAAGGCCTTTGGAGCGGGCGCCGACTTCAGCGGAATTTCGCCTGGGGAAGAGCTCTACATTGGCGACGCCATTCATAAGGCCATGATCGAAGTGAGATTCAAATTTGGAAATACCTACGATAAAAATTCTTTTCCTTTATTATAGTTTTGTATTCTGAAGGATTCATTTACAAACTTCAATGATTAAGCGTCGTCACGTGAGATGCCACTACTCTGTTACACCATTAGGGTGCTAACAGCTCAGTAGTGGCGCGTCTCCGGCCCAGGCCCAGGGCAGCGCCCCATAGCTGGAATCGGTCCGCGGGGCCAGTCTGGCTCTGACGGGGTGATTGTGGCTTGCACACAGACGTATTGGGGGCATAGATCCTCGAGCTCAAGAATCAGTGCCAAGAATAGAAATTTTGTGCAACCCTGCTTCAAAACTGCTAAAAGTTTTGCCTGTGGCACAAGTTTTATAGTTATTTTTGCATATTTGACATATATTTTTGACATTTTTGACCAAGAAATTCGTATTTCACTTTTTGCCAACTGGAATTTGGCCAGATTTAGATAGGGTGCTCTTGTCAATATGATCCACTATGCAATGGGATTGGCCACCGTCAACCCTACTTCTGGGAGTGTGCCCGTCTATGATGGGGGGATCTTGCCTAGGTAGGCCCATGCGAAAGAGTCCAAACTCGTTCGGCTTTGAGAATTGGGTACTACAGTACTTTAGACTAAAATCTCCACAGGTCAACGAGAAGGGGACGGAGGCTGCGGCGGCCAGCGCTGTGTCGCTGCTGGGAGGCTCGGCGTTGGGTGGTCCCCGCCCCGTCTACTTTCGCGCCGACCATCCATTCGTCTTCGGATTGCGTTACCACAGCAGTGGGCAGTGGCTCTTCCTGGGAAGTCTGACCAACCTGTGAACAACTCGCAACTGTTGTATGTTGTAGGTATAGCGACGGTGACGGCCATTCTCGGGAATTCCATATTCTGCACCACAACTTTGAAAGGAAGGGATAATGTACGTGCAGGAACGAACGCACCGTGCATGTGAAGCCAAGAAGGCCAGGCTGCGGTTGCCGGTTAGACGTCAGGCTTAACCTAAACCTCAGGCTTAATCTTAGGCTTCAGTGCGGACGCGTCGTATGTTCATGTGTTTGTATTGTATATAAACATCCATCGCGCCGCATTCCATCGCATCGCATACAATTATAATTCCCATTCGCCTTACGTGTAATAACCCATCGCATTCTCCATCAGTTCAAAATGATCACGTATCGCTTCAATGCCGAATGTTTGTGCTCCCCGAACACGCAAGGCCATGCCAATAGGGCCACGACGATGTGCAATGCCGCGTAGCAAGCGGGCAGTTTCCACAGAACGATGGCCGCCAGATGCACAGTTGACAGTAAGCAGACCACAATCTGAATTGGTCAATCAGTCGATATGGTCAGGATGACCAGTGGAAATAGAAACTACGCCGGTAAAGGATCAGTTAATTGGAACTGAAGCTGAATCGAAACTCGCATGAACGCCATAACTGCGACTGAAAGTCGTAACTTAGTTTCAGTTATTTAATGTTGAAACTTCACCAAATCTCGCAATATTTTACAAGTTGCCGCGAAATTTCTTTTCAGCGAGCCTAGACGTTTTGCACATACAATGTAGGCACATTAGCACAGAGAACTAAATCAAGTGTGCATATTGCTCAACACTTGCAAAATAACAACACGTCATCGTGGCTTCAATTGATTATTGCAGCATTTTGCACCTCCAGTAACTGAAGCCAAACTCGGGATAACTAAAACTCGGCCAGCAACTTAGTAGTTTTAACTGGACCTGAAATGAAAATCAGTTTACTTATGTATGTTGGTCACTATGGTCTGAGTCCAAATCAGCGCACACCGACACGACTGAATTTCTTCGCACTCACTGGACAGGCGGGGCTCACCAGAACGACAATGTGCAGTAGTAGAAGGCAGCGTAGGTTTCTGTCGATCGCCAGACCGAACAAGAGCGTCGCCAAAAGCCAAATCGCCGCGGTTCCATAAAGGCTGACTACCATCAGTCTGTAAGCAACAGTAACCTAGTACTTCTAATACCCAGGCCTTACCGTAACTGCGGTTATACGGTATTAGTGGAGCATATTACGTTCTCCAGACGACCTGTCCTGGTTGAGATTGAGATCTACATCCACTATGTCACCGGTCCTTTCAATACAACGCGATCGCTCACGTTCTCACACTGTCCCTTTCGCCGCCGTTCAAAAGCCAGAGTTTGGCACTGCCTTGCAGCGCCATTAGAAGGGCGCCGGCTAAATTGAGCCACAGTGAGACGACGACCCAGTCGCTCACAGTCAGCCCGCAGTATCGCGGGTTCAAGAGAGCCGGCTCGCTCTCGTGCATCGCGCTCGACTGAAGGCTGAGCCTCTGCAGACTGAAGTTGGTGCCTCCCATTTCGTTCACTGCAGATGGGTACATAGGTACCTTGCGAATATATGCCCAAACGCCTATTGTTCGCCCGGTCTCAGCTAGGTGACGCCATACGAGAGCTCGTGGTGCGTGCGTGCGTGCGTGCGTGCGTGCGTGCGTGCGTGCGTGCGTGCGTGCGTGCGTGCGTGCGTGCGTGCGTGCGTGCGTGCGTGCGTGCGTGCGTGCGTGCGTGCGTGCGTGCGTGCGTGCGTGCGTGCGTGCGTGCGTGCGTGCGTGCGTGCGTGCGTGCGTGCGTGCGTTCGTGCGTGCGTGCGTGCGTGCGTGCGTGCGTGCGTGCGTGCGTGCGTGCGTGCGTGCGTGCGTGCGTGCGTGCGTGCGTGCGTGCGTGCGTGCGTGCGTGCGTGCGTGCGTGCGTGCGTGCGTGCGTGCGTGCGTGCGTGCGTGCGTGCGTGCGTGCGTGCGTGCGTGCGTGCGTGCGTGCGTGCGTGCGTGCGTGCGTGCGTGCGTGAGTGAGTGCGTGCGTGAGTGAGTGCGTGCGTGCGTGCGTGCGTGCGTGCGTGCGTGCGTGCGTGCGTGCGTGCGTGCGTGCGTGCGTGCGTGCGTGCGTGCGTGCGTGCGTGCGTGCGTGCGTGCGTGCGTGCGTGCGTGCGTTCGTGCGTTCGTGCGTTCGTGCGCTCGTGCGCTCGTGCGTTCGTGCGTTCGTGCGTTCGTGCGTTCGTGCGTGCGTGCGTGCGTGCGTGCGTGCGTGCGTGCGTGCGTGCGTGCGTGCGTGCGTGCGTGCGTGCGTGCGTGCGTGCGTGCGTGCGTGCGTGCGTGCGTGCGTGCGTGCGTGCGTGCGTGCGTGCGTGCGTGCGTGCGTGCGTGCGTGCGTTCGTGCGTTCGTGCGCTCGTGCGCTCGTGCGTTCGTGCGTTCGTGCGTTCGTGCGTTCGTGCGTGCGTGCGTGCGTGCGTGCGTGCGTGCGTGCGTGCGTGCGTGCGTGCGTGCGTGCGTGCGTGCGTGCGTGCGTGCGTGCGTGCGTGCGTGCGTGCGTGCGTGCGTGCGTGCGTGCGTGCGTGCGTGCGTGCGTGCGTGCGTGCGTGCGTGCGTGCGTGCGTGCGTTCGTGCGTGCGTGCGTGCGTGCGTGCGTGCGTGCGTGCGTGCGTGCGTGCGTGCGTGCGTGCGTGCGTGCGTGCGTGCGTGCGTGCGTGCGTGCGTGCGTGCGTGCGTGCGTGCGTGCGTGCGTGCGTGCGTGCGTGCGTGCGTGCGTGCGTGCGTGCGTGCGTGCGTGCGTGCGTGCGTGCGTGCGTGCGTGCGTGCGTGCGTGCGTGCGTGCGTGCGTGCGTGCGTGCGTGCGTGCGTGCGTGCGTGCGTGCGTGCGTGCGTGCGTGCGTGCGTGCGTGCGTGCGTGCGTGCGTGCGTTTTACTGCGCGTACGCAACGCACGTGACCGACACAGTTTTCCGCATTATTGTATATGCTCACTCACCGCGAAGAAAAGCGGCGAGTCCTCACACAGTCTGCAAGAGATTTCTACCCAATATCAGTCAGAATACAAACTCAACTTTTAAAACCGGATGTTGTTCAACTGGAGGAACAAGGGCTATTAGGCGGGCGTTCCCTCGCAAACACGTGTCAAGGACCGGTTGCACGGGGAGTGTGTGTGTGTGTGTAAACAGAACTGCGCACGGCCGTCACTCGCGCAAAAGAACCTGTTCTGTTCTGCGTTTGCGAGACTGTTGCGATTGGCATGCACAGGCCGCCTCACCGTTTGAAAACAAGGCATACGAATACGAACAAACGTAACAACGAGGCAATTTCGATCAGACGGAGTACTGGATGTTAGAGAGCAGCGTCACCTATCGGGTGACGGCCACACGGAATGAGCAATATTGCGCGTTTTGGATGGATGCGGAAAGTGGGTGTAACACATGCTGCAGTGTAGTGGCAGAATGACAAAACTGACGCTGCTGGACTATACAGCGGCAAGGGTAGGTAGGCGAGACAAACACGGCAAAACACGCACTATGCGGCGATTCACGAGAGTTTTGTGCCGACAAATGCATCAGAGAGTGTAGATGATGCGAACGGGAATACGGTAGCTGAAGTTCTGGAATGGGAAGCCAAAATTCGCCGAAAAGATGGGTGAATTCGGTTTATCCTTTCGGTAGAATGCCCAATTTTGATTTCTCAGATTTCCGAATGCCCTTTTCTTTTCTTCAGTTGTTCTTGGGCTGCTCGAAGGCCATGAAATCCTAAACAAGCTTTGTCTAAAAACTCTGGCACCACGTTGGCATCAGTGTAAACTTGAGAGCGTGTGCGCGATAATGTGCACTGGATAGTGAAGTGCCACTAGACATTTAGTCGACTATCTGGTGTGGAATCGCCGCAATTGGTCTTGGATTTGTTCGTGGTACCTGATCCACATATGGATCAGAAGATTCGCCGCAGGCACACTTTGCGCTTACAATTGTGGTGACTGATCTATAAATGGATCAGAGAAATTCGCCGCAGGCACACAGTGCAATAAAAGCGTCTAAATGAGACGACGCGCTATACGGGTATAAATGGGACGACGCCCTATTGTAAAGGGCATAAATGGGACGACGCCCTATTCTTTTGGGCTTAGGGCCTAAAATTGTCGAAATTTGGGAATTTTAACAATACCCTTGAAAATATCCCTAACTTCGTTAATTATAAAATTTGAAACTATTTGCTAAATACTTGGCAGACTATGCTCGATACATCCGTACAAAAAGTTTTTAAATTTAAGCTGATTGAAATTGTTGAAATTTGGGAATTTTAACAAAACCCTTGAAAATATCCCTAATTTCGTTAATTACAAAATCTGAAACTATTTGCTAACTACTTGGCAGACAATACCCGACACAACCATGTGAAGAAATTTTGAAATTGAAGCCTTTGGAAATTGTGTATATCTGGCAATTCTGACAAAAACCTTGAAAATATCCCTAAATTCGCTAATTATAAAATCTGAAACTATTTGCTAAATACTTGGTAGACTATGCCCGACACAACCATGTAAAGAAAATTTATAATTTAAGCCGTTTGAAATTGTCAAAATTTGGGAATTTTGGCAATACCCTTGAAAATATCACTAATTTCGTTAATTATAAAATCTGAAACTATTTGATAAATACTTGGCAGACTATCCTCGACACATCCGTAAAAAGAAATTTTGAAATTTACGCCGTTTGAAATTGTCGAAATTTGGGGATTTTGACAAAATCCTTAAAAATGTCCTAAATTTCGGTAATTATATTCGCTGAAACTATTTGCTAGATACTTGGCAGACTATGCTCGATACATCGGTGCAAAAAAGTTTTGAAAATTAAGCTGTTTGAATTTGTCGAAATTTGGAAATTTTGACAAAAACCTTGAAAATATCCCTAATTTCGCAAATTCCAAAATTCGAAACTATGTCACAAATTCATCGTGCCTTATGCCCTTTCCATTTCAGCAAAAACTTTGCCGATACGACTTGTAAATAAAAGTGTCATTTTTGACATTTTTGTATTTTAATTGTAAATATCTCGAAATAGCAAAATTAGCAACAGAAACGGACAACGGCACGTTACTCAGCGCATTCGACTCCATCGGGTGGCACTAACCGTCATGTTTAGTTGTTTGACACAGACAGACACACACACACACACACACACACACACACACACACACACACACACACACACACACACACACACACACACACACACACACACACACACACACACACACACACACACACACACACGAACAGACATTAGCGTCCGTATATATACTCGCCGCCCTGGGGGGCGGCGAAAAAATCGAAATTTCAAAAATTCAAATTTCGAAAGCGGCGCATCCCTTACGATGAGAAAGAGCGCGCCAAGCATCGTGGCCTTGGTCTTCACGTCCAGGTCCTTAGGGACTGCAAAATCGACATTTCACACAGTTTTATATACATATTTGCAGCTACTAATTCACACCACACGTGGTTTGTGTGCATGCGAATAACCGGATTTCACTGAAAGCCCGGCTATTTCGACATTGGCAATAAATGATTAATTTTCGTCCAAAGCACGCTTAGGCATCCTTTGGCTAAGGATTAGCCTTACGGGCTTACGATTAGGACAGCTACCTATCTGGTTTTGTATCCATAGGCCCTGATTAGTACGTAGCAGTCAGCTCGTGGCAAAAGCGTCAGCTGTCTTCTACTTAGCATAAGAGACTGAATGACCGGTATTAACACACTCACACTGCACGCCGAAATTGTCCGCAACCGTGAACATCTCGCGAGCCAGACCCGACCACTGTTTGGAGATCTTGCCCACTTTGGCCTTGGGCTCTTGCAGTGAGTAGACCTGAGATTCTTCTCGAAATTTGCACACAAATCTGAGCAATAAATCGAGGTAGAAAACAACAGATTAAGAATGACACGTGTATCTAGAATGACACAAATTTCTGGGCTTTAGAACAAGCTGTGTGTATAAAAAGTTCAACCTATACTTTGTGTCTGTCAAATCTTGGTGAACAGTATAGTGAATTTCATTAGCATAATTAGCCGTATCTAGAGAAGGCATCTTGAAAACGCGTACCACAATTCAAGTGCAGCCATTACCACGATACGGTTGTCTGTACAACTGATCTAAAGCTCAGTGATATCGCCGCGTTCGCTATATGGTATCGGCATGATACGACGCCGTTCATCTGAAGTTTTATAGCCGTGGGAATACACCACATCGAACAAAAAACTTGCCAACTGTTTGGTGCAGTCGTTCTCTACCAGGAATTTCGTTTGGTGTACCTATTTCTGCGTTATGACGCTTTTGCCAATTTGTAGAATTTTGGCAAATTGTGGCGCATTTCTATAAAATTCCACAATTGCAAACAATTATGTTTGTGTTACAAATTATCCGCGGTCTATGCTCTTTCCATTTCTGAAGAAATTTCCCCGCTAGTCCACCAGGCGATAAAGTCGATTTTCGACATTTTTATATTTTAATTGTAAATATCTCTAAATTGCAATATTTCAAAACTGAAAAGCTATGTCACAAATTCTTATTGGCTTACGACCTTTCAGTTTCTGCATTCACATTCGTCAATGAATGACGTTCTATTTTTGTCAATTTATGAAATTTCGACAAACAATTGCGTATTTCTATGAAATTCCACATTTGAAAAAAATTTCTTTTGTGTTACGAATTGTCCACGGCCTATGCTCTTTCCATTTCTGAAGAAATTTCGCCGCTAGCTCATCAGGCGAAAAAGTCGATTTTCGACATTTTCATATTTTAATTGTAAATATCCCCAAATTGCAATGTTTCAAAACTGAAAAACTATGTCACAAATTCTTATTGGCTTACGACCTTTTAGATTCTGCATTCACATTCGTCAATAAAATACGTCCTATTTTTGTCAATTGATGTGAGTTCGACAAACAATTGTGTATTTCTATCAAATTCCGCATGACAAAAAATTTCTTTTGGGTTACAAATTATTAGCGGTCCGTGCTCTTTCCATTTCTGAAGAAATTTCGCGGCTAGCTCATCGGATGAAATAGTCGATTTTCGACATTTTTGGATTTTAATTGTGAATATCTCGAAAATGCGAAATTAGCAACAGAAACAGACATTGGATCCATACTCAGCGACATTGACTCTACTTGACCACATATGTCACTTGTTTTATTTCGGTGCCACGAACACACAGACAGACAGACAGACAGACAGACAGACAGACAGACAGACAGACAGACAGACAGACAGACAGACAGACAGACAGACAGACAGACAGACAGACAGACAGACAGACAGACAGACAGACAGACAGACAGACAGACAGACAGACAGACAGACAGACAGACAGACATTGTCATCCGTATATATAGGTACACCTCGCCGCGCTGAGGCGCGGCGAAAAAATAATCGACAACGCACTTCGACACGATACATACATAGATGCGTTGAAATTGATTACCCAGACCATCTTGCCCAACCCACTCTCGGACCGCAAAACCAATGCCAGATTCGCGTTCTCCACCACAGGATACCCCGGAATCGACATACAACACTCAGAACCACCTTATGTGCACTGTACCCAGAAATTTCAAAATTCGCCGCAAAAATCACTACCTACCGGAAAATCGACGTCGGCGCAGCAGCGGCACATCAGACACGGTCCCTCGATGCGCAGCTGCGTGTTCCCACCCGCGTCCTGTATGGCGTAGTTGAAGCCGCAGAAGGAGTTCTCCTGCTTCACTCTTCCGATCACCTGCCCTGCAACGCGAAGACAAGGTTACCGCAACTCGTGAAAATTCAAACTTTCGGCATTGGGGTGCAGCAGTTCCAAGCCGGCTCTACACTCCCCAATCCCAAGGGAGGAGAAAGTGTACGAGGGCGGGCCGACTGAGGCTATGATTATCGGAAATGACGCCAAATTTAAAGCTTCACTAGTTACCTGGCGGCGCCTCTACCAAGACTTCGTAGCCGCAGCAGTCGATGGAGGCGCAGCAGATGCAGCAGTTGCCAAAGTACTTGAAGGGCCGGTAGAAGCGCATTACCTCCTAGATCGTGATGAGCTAGTGCAGTGCGTGCGTGCGTGCGTGCGTGCGTGCGTGCGTGCGTGCGTGCGTGCGTGCGTGCGTGCGTGCGTGCGTGCGTGCGTGCGTGCGTGCGTGCGTGCGTGCGTGCGTGCGTGCGTGCGTGCGTGCGTGCGTGCGTGCGTGCGTGCGTGCGTGCGTGCGTGCGTGCGTGCGTGCGTGCGTGCGTGCGTGCGTGCGTGCGTGCGTGCGTGCGTGCGTGCGTGCGTGCGTGCGTGCGTGCGTGCGTGCGTGCGTGCGTGCGTGCGTGCGTGCGTGCGTGCGTGCGTGCGTGCGTGCGTGCGTGCGTGCGTGCGTGCGTGCGTGCGTGCGTGCGTGCGTGCGTGCGTGCGTGCGTGCGTGCGTGCGTGCGTGCGTGCGTGCGTGAATGAGTGAGTCAGTGAGTGTGAGGGAGCGCCAGAAAGAAAGGGCGGATACACCAAGCATCACACCTTGTTAAAGTTGTCCACGACGTGTATGGTGAACTCTCGCTGATTACCGCAGCACATGCGCATGCACCAGTTGGTTTCTTCGAAGGCGTAGTAGACCTGTTGTCCCATGCTGTTCTTGATGGCGAACTTGTTATTCGTCTCCCAGCCTGTGAGCGCCTGTAGCAGCTCCACGATCTGAAACACGGGTAAGTAGAGACTAGTGATGGCAACTCGAAACTGGGTAAGTACTTACCCAGTTTTACCGAGTTTATTTTAACTGGGTATACCCAGTTTCACTTACCCAGTTTTGAATTTGCCAAAATTGACCGTACCCAGTTTTACTTACCCAGAAATCGCAAAAAATTAACTGGGTAAACTTTCTTTTACTTGCCCAGTTTTATCGGAAATTGCCATCACTACCTAGTAGAGTAGAGACAGTGGGTTCCTCAATCCATATGTAGTTTACACTTCGTTCAACGCCCCAAAAACCCTTGGGTCGAGTATAATATCGGCTATGGTCCCACCCCACCCCACCCCCACTACCGCCTCACCGCTTCCCTCACCCCCCCCCCCCCCCCCCCCCCCGTCGGGGGGGCGGGGGGCCTTGCGCGTTGGGCCGGGGGAAGGGGGGGGTGATGGGGTGGGCCGCTCGGGTTTTGCGGGTTGGTGGCCGGTCCAGGCGCCCAACAAGTGCTACAGCGATTATGGCCGATTTACAGAACTCAGGCAAGAAATACGACACTTCCTTGAACTTGTGCTTGCTGTCGGAGTTGAACCGCGTGACGGATCGGTGAAGGAAGGCGGCGAGTGGCGCCACTAGAGCCACGAGCTTCCGAAGCGCTTCTTCACGATGCACACGAGTTACACAGTTTACAGCAGCGGCACTCGAACTTCTTGAAGTGAAAGTCAAAGACGGGAAATCACTACACTGACGATACACTGCGGACGACGAAGGCATTCGTCGGCCGCGCCGACTTTCAAACATTCAAAGATCGCCTTCTTCCGCCTCGTTATTACAATACGGTAGTCGCAAGCTTCAAACTGGGTGAAGTTGAAAGGCGAAGCGACACGGCGGGACAGTCAGCCGACAAGCGGGGCGGGATACTGTAGTACAGTTACACAGGGTGAGCGACTTCTGAATGCAAGAAGGAACGAGCACACAAGTATTTTGACGACGAAATTCACCCAAAGACAATGAAAAGAACACAGAAATAGAAGGGGCAAAAGTTACTTGCCAACAATGTCCTCCCCCTCGGGGAAGACCGGACTCCGGTCTTCTCACTCAGCCAAGGTTGAAGCTGACTGTGTTCTCTCTGGCGGACTCGTCTTGTTCGCCGGCGTCGTCGTCTTCGTCGCCGGCGTCGTCCTCTCCTTCTCCGGCTTCCTCGCCTCCCATCTCGACGTCGTCCTCATCTGGGTAAACGGCCTCGTTGGGTAGGTTCTCGTCAGGGTAGGTTCTCGCAGGCTGCCCTGCGCTGCTCGCGCGCTTCCGCTTGAGCACCTGTCTCCTCCGAATCTCCTTTGCCTTCGCGATCTGGCTGTCCGTATAGTCAACTATTGCGAACTGCCCAGACACATTTGGCACCGTGACCTTAAACTTCAGAGGGCTGAACACGCGTTTGCCCTCCTCCGATTTCCTCTGTCGGGTGGCTGACGATGATGCTCTGGCCGCTTCCGACGGCTCTACAGTCTCCACCACCGTTCTATTGCCACTCTCCTTCCTCGCCGGCGTCTTCTTCTCCTCCACCTTTCGACTGCCCCCTGACTTTGGCGCTGTCGACTTCTCCTCTTCTTCCGATGAAGGCGAACGTCGGCGATGTCGTCGGCTCCTCTCTTCCGACTCTCTTCTGCTCGACCTTCGGCGCCGACTCGAGCGTTCCCTGCTCTTGCTTCTGCTTCGCCCCTTAGGGCTACGGTAGCTCTGTCGGCGCTGTCTCTCTCAGCCTTCTCTCCTCTCGCCGCAGCTCTGCCTCTCTCGACGGCCGTTTTCTACTCCTCGCGGAGGGGGGAAAAAAGGGGAAAAGGGGAGGGGGGGGGGAGGGGGTTTTTTTTTTGGTTTATTTTTCTTCGGCCTGACGCCTTTCTTCCAGCTCGTCCGCCAGTGTGGAACAATCCTTGCTAGCGTCCGAATCCCTCGGCCACGCAGCTAATACCTCCTCTACGTCGCTGTTGTTGGGCGGTCGCCATTCCTCTTCGCCGCCTTCACACTCGTTAACTGCACGACGAACGAGCGCCGTTCGCTTCAGGTTGGCCGCCGATTCTTTTGTGAACCTGCCCTCGCGCTGGTGGCGTTTCGGTTCATCAGCTGTGAGTGGGCGCGCACCATACGGTATTCGGTCGTCGCATGGACAAAGGCGGTTCGCGTTGACAATGACCGGCACCGTATCCTCTGTCCCCTCCAACACGATCTCTACCGTACCACTCGGCCACATCCGTCTGATCGTGTATGGGCCGAACCAGCGAAATTGAAGCTTACTAGCGCGCGGGTTGAAATAGTTGCACCAAACTCTGTCGTTGACTTTGAACGGATTGCCGCGGCGCTTTTGGTCGTAGTAGCGTTTAGTGTCGTCTTGCGACTTCTCCAGCTCCAGCTTCGCCTGCGCCCATAGGAGCCGTAGGTCGTGTGGAAGTCGATCGAGCCAGTTGTTCATGGTCCAGGCGTGGGGCGACGGTGCTTTCGAGAAGATAGAACGCGACGGCAAATTTGGCTCCCGGCCAAACAGCACTTCGAAAGCACTGGCCTTCAGTCGGCGTTGAGGCGTGCAGTTTATGGCTACCACTAGATCTCCCAAAATGTCCACCCAATCCGCTTGGTGTCTGTAGACGGCTTTTGCGATGACTTCTAACAGAATACCATTCTGCGCTTCCGCTAAGCCGTTCGCTGGTGGGTGCAGTGGCGCCGTAAAGCTTTGCTTGATTCCGTATATGTTCATGAGCCGTTCGGTGATTTCCGAGGTAAAGGCCACGCCTCTGTCACTGACGAAAGTCTTCACGAAGCCGACGTGCTTGAAGAACTGGTTGCGCAAGACGTCTACTACTTCTTCGGTGGTTTCGCCATTGAGTGGATACGCCCACAAGTAGCGAGTCAGGTAGTCAACCAAAGTCAAAATGCGGGTGTAGCCGCGTTCGCTGGGGGCGACCTTCAAAATATCCATCCCAACTTTGTCGAGTGGTTGTTTTGGGATTGGGACTGGGGACAAATACGGCTGGGCAGAGCGCCCCTGGCCTTGTCTGGCGGCGCAAGCGACGCACGCGCGGAGGTGCTTCCAGACGTCTCCCTCCATTCCGCTCCAATAGAACTTTTGCTGCAGCCGTCGAAGAACTTTTCCGGGCCCGAAATGACCCCCTGTGATAGCTGAGTGCGCCTCTTTCACCAGTATGTACCGCTCTTGTCTCGGCACTACCAGCTTGTCTCCCAGCTTTGAATGGACGAATAGCATGCCGTCGCGCAGAAAGTAGTCGCGCGTTGGAGTTGACACTGGTCCCTTTTCCAGCTGCTTCATAATGTCTGCCAGCTTCGTATCTAGCAGCTGCGCACTTCTGATCTTCTCCAAGTCTCCATTCTCTTCCCAGTCCTCTCCGTGCACAAGCCACTCTTCATCAGGCATTGCTTCGGCCGGCCGTGGGACCCCCCCTTGCGGACCGTCCGCTGCGCCTAATGGGTCGAATCCACTATCTCTCATCTCACTAGTGCCGTCCTCCCCCTGCGGGGTGCTACTAGCGGACTCTCTATCTCCGTTTGCATCTGATACGGCCGTCTCTCCACTGTCGACTGGCGTCAGTACTTCTTCTCCTGCGTCCTGCTGTGCTGCCTGTTGTTCGGCTGCTTGACTTCTCGTCAGCACACGGCGGCAAATAGCCGGTTGCTCAGCTACCGTATCCGCCGCTCGACAGCTCGTTAGCTCTGGCTTTGCGACTGTCGATTGCACTGGCTTTCGTTCGCGCCGCCATTCTGGCACGGATTCGGGATCGACTTCTCGGTCGTGCTCCTCCAAATCTCCCAAGTTCGGCAGCGTCGTGTCAAAAGTCAGCCTGGTCCTTGACAGGCAGTCGGCCAAAGCGTGCGCTTTCCCCTTGCGATAGACGAATTTGGGCCGGTAGCTCTCGATGCCCAATGCCCAGCGGTGTATTTTGTTCGTCGGCTCCCTTTGGTTGCGCAGGGTGATTAGCGCGTTGTGGTCGGTGATGACCGTCACTGGGTGGACAGGGGAATCAGCGAGCCAGTGGTGGAACTTCTTTAGGCCGTACACCACCCCTAGGCACTCCAACTCGGAGATACCGTACCTACTTTCAGCCTCGTTCAATCCGCGGCTTCCGTAGGCAATTGGGTGTAACTTGTTCTTGTCGTCTGCCTGCGACAGCACTGCGCCCAGACCATACTGCGACGCGTCTACTTCGAGGTAGAAGGGCTTGGACAGGTCGGCGCCCATCAGCACCGGCGGCGATGCCAGCTCCTTCTTCAGCTGCTCGAATGACGCTTGCGCTTCCTCGTTCCACTTGAATGGCTGGTCTTTGGCCAATAGCGCTGTCATGCCCTTCATCTTGGCTGCGAAGTTGCGAATGTACCGTCGTAGGAAGGACCCCATTCCCAGCGTTCTTCTCAACGACTTCAAGTCGTGTGGAACGGGTAGGTCGATGATTGTCTGCGTCATTCTGGGGTCGGGGCGCAAGCCTTGCTCTCCCACTATGTGCCCCAAGAAGCGCATCTCGCGTTGGATGAAGTCGCACTTGGAAGGCTTCAGTTTGATCCCGTGGTCGATGAATCTCTGCAGTAGACGCTCAAGCTTCTCCAAGTGCTCGTCGAAATCTCTCGAGCAGAGCGACCAGTCGTCCAAATACAGCGCCATGCCCGGCTCGTGGAGCATAGGGCCCAGCACCCGGGCCATTAGGTGTTGAAAGATGGCCGGGCTGTTACTGATACCCATGGGTAAGCGTCTGTATTCCCACTGCCCGTTGTGGACCCGAAAGGCGGTCTTGGGGATGTCCTCCTCCTTGACGGCTGCCTGGTAGAATCCCGACACGAGATCACCCTGCGAGCAGTACTTGGGCTTGACTGCCGCCATGTTCTCGATCAGCTCCTCGGTCAGGGGCAGCGGGTAGGCCATCAGTTTGCCTTCCTTCGCAATCGCGAGATTGACGGTGTGCCGGAAGTCGTTCGTAATGCGCACTCCTCCCGGCTTGCCGTTGACCGGCTTCTTCTTCACGGCCACGATCGGCGATGACCACTCCGAGTTGTTGCTCTCCCTAATGATGCCCATGTGCACCATTCTCTCCAGCTCTGCATCCACCAGTGCCTTGGTGTGCGCTGGCATTCTGCGCACTGGTAGTTGGATGGGAGGATGGTTGCCCGTGTCGATGGAGACTGGGCCCAGGGTGCAGCACCCTATTTCGTCTGGATACATGGTGAAGGCGTCGTGCTTCTCCAGCAGGAGGTCGATCACGCGCTGCTGCTTTTCGGCCCCGTGTTCGTCACTAACTTGCAGTTGTTGCAGCAACTCGCGCTTTCTCTCGGCTATTTCTGCCGGCGTTCGATTCTTCGGGTCTTGGACGGGTTTGGCCGGCTTCTGCTTGGTGGCATCTGACACCACTTTGGCCCTGCGCACGTACTCGGCGTCCGGCAACGCTTCCACCAACTTCCGTGCGATGTCCTGCGGTGTCAGGAACTTCTCAAACTCGCCGAGCTTCCCGAACTCCACCCGCTTACGGTAGCGCTGCGCGAGGCGAATGACGTCACCATTCACGTTATGCATCGGCACAGTAAACTCAGAGTTGCAGTCGGGGGTGACTAGGCACGAACTCACTCGTCCTGAGTCTGTCAGCCACTCTGGCGGCTCAAAGAGAAGGGTCTTGCCCACCGTGTAGGGCGCGCGGCGCTTCCTGCCCGACTTCTTCTTCACTTCGGCGCACAGAGTAGCCGTCCTCTCATCTTCCGAAATAGAAACCAATCGAGCACAAAATTCCGAAGCCGGCTCAGCCGACTGGTGGCTGCCCGTTGGCGCAGGCCTCGCGGGCGCCTTTTGTGCTATTTTGGTGTGCTCTGGAGCCGTCTCTTGCTTCCCTCTTGTCTGCGATTCGACATTTGCTTGGCTGGCAGACGCACGGCTCTCCGAAGCCACAGCAGGTGCGTTCCCTTCTCCCGAGCCTTCCGGCGCCTGGTTCAAAGCCTCCTTCGCCTTCTGGCTGTTCGTTCGCAGCTGGCGCCCTCCTCGCGGCGACCCTTGGGTCAGGGCCGACGTAATGAGCTGACCTCCTGCCGGTGAAGTCAAGCGGAAACCCAGGTTGAGGAGGGACTGCATACCCATCAGGGTGCCCATCCCTGCAGGCATGTCGATGATGCGCAGCTCTGTAGTCGCTTTGCGGCCTTCGCACTCCACCTGCACCCATGCGGACGCTAGGATGCGTAGTTTACCGCCGTCGCACTGCAGAATGCCTTCTCGAATTCCCGCCTCCTCAAATCTCTGGCGCCAAACGTCATCTGACAGGGCCTTTCGGCAGACTGCACGAAATGTGGAGACGGGGACCATCAAACCCGTCGTTGCTCCCGTGTCGCAGATCACTTCTAGCGGCTGACCCTCCACTTGCACCGTGATCGTTGGCGAGTGGACGCGGCGCTTGGTTGGCTGGCGCGTAGAGGAGTCAGAGTCGGAGTCGTCGCCCAATGCCATGCATGCGCGCCCTGACACTTGGTCGAAGACCTCCTCGTAGACCACCGGCGGGCCATTCTCTCCCCCCTGGTTGGAATCGTCGTTGTCCTGCGCGTTGCCATCTCCACCGTCGTCGTCCTGCGCGCCTCGCGCCTGCCCTGGCTTAGGCGGCCGAGTGCACTCTCGCTTCGTATGACCCTGCTCTCCGCAGTTGTAGCAAGTGAATGAGGGTTTCTGGCTCTGATCCGCAGGGCGGCCGTTGGTTCCCCCTTGCGGCCCGCCCCTATTGGATTGCTGGCCTCCCTGGCCCTCTTTTGAGAACTGGCCTCCCCCCTGCTGGGGCGGACGCCCAGTGTTTGTAGGATGGCGCTGCTGTACGTTGGCGCCCGTTTGCGCTGTGCCCGTTCCCCCTTGGCCGAATGTGCGCCCTCCCTTCTGCTGGCTGCTTCCCGGTTGGAATGTGCTGTCCTCCCTTCTGAGTGGGGTGCGTCCTTCTTGGGGTTGGGTTCTTCCCCCCCCCTCCCCCTTGTCTGGCTGCTCTCTGCCGTCAGCGCAGAACTCGCTCAGCGCAGCCCCCTCCCCCCGGGCGGGTGCTTCGGAGGTGAGGGCCCCCTCCTCCCCCCCCCCCAGGTGAGGGCACCCAATCGTCGGGTCCGCGGGCTTTGGGCGCCGCTTGGGGGGGCCCCCCCCCCTTTTTTGCCGGCCGGGCCACCCCTTGGCCACTAGCCGCCGGCAGTCGGCGTAGAACTCGTCGAACAGCTCCGTGGTCCAGTTCCACCTCTTCATGTGGAAGTCGCGCTGGTAGCCCCACACAGGTCGAGAGATGCAGTTGACGGCTTCTAGGACGCCTACTAGGAGCTCGAAATCGCAGTCCGACCCGTACACCGTCAGTGTTTGCTCCGCGAGCTGATAGGGTGGCCCTGCGAGGACAGTCAACAGCAGGTCGATCCAGAGGTCTTGGGGAATGTCGAGGCTGTCTAGCAGTCGGCGCACCGAACGCATGAACGCGTCGAAATCCCTTTCGTCACGGCCGTAGCCTCTGTAGGGAGCGATTGTGGACAGAGCCTTCATCATGTCCATTCGTTCTTTCCTTTGCTTGGAATCGAGACCGGCCGTTCGATTGGCGCCCCCTGCTGCCGTCGTGCCGGCGCCGGGCGCCGCGAGGAGCGAGGGCTGCACCGTGTGATAGGCCGGAACCGTAGTCGCCGATGGCTGGCCAAACAACGTGTGGGGAAACGAAACTCCTCTTGCGGTCGACGTTCTGGGGGGTGGTTG
>JASAMZ010009409.1:0-40084 GCA_030248115.1 Linhomoeus sp. GSCO2_2 | reverse complement strand
CCACAGAATGACAGAAATTCCCCTTGTCCGACAACCTGGTGCTACCAACGTCAGTGCTTCCACAGAATGACAGAAATTCTCCTTGTCCTACCAACCTGGTGCTACCAACGTCAGTGCTTCCACAGAATGACAGAAATTCTCCTTGTCCTACCAACCTGGTGCTACCAACGTCAGTGCTTCCACAGAATGACAGAAATTCTCCTTGTCCGACAACCTGGTGCTACCAACGTCAGTGCTTCCACAGAATGACAGAAATTCTCCTTGTCCTACCAACCTGGTGCTACCAACGTCAGTGCTTCCACAGAATGACAGAAATTCTCCTTGTCCTACCAACCTGGTGCTACCAACGTCAGTGCTTCCACAGAATGACAGAAATTCTCCTTGTCCTACCAACCTGGTGCTACCAACGTTAGTGCTTCCACAGAATGACGGAAATTCTCCTTGTCCTACCAACCTGGTGCTACCAACGTCAGTGCTTCCACAGAATGACAGAAATTCCCCTTGTCCGACAATCTTCTGCTACCAACGTCAGTGCTTCCACAGAATGACAGAAATTCTCCTTGTCCTACCAACCTGGTGCTACCAACGTCAGTGCTTCCACAGAATGACAGAAATTCTCCTTGTCCTACCAACCTGGTGCTACCAACCTGGTGCTACCAACGTCAGTGCTTCCACAGAATGACAGAAATTCTCCTTGTCCTACCAACCTGGTGCTACCGGGTTTTTCCGCTTAAGCGCCCCGGGCGCTTACGTTGGAATGGGACCTCAGACGACCTAAAGTTGGCGCCACGTAAGCGCCCCGGGGGCGCTTAAGTGGAAAATGCTCTAAAGTACTGTAGGAGAGTTCTGGGGACCTATTGTGGTATTCTTCGCATTAATAAGGGTGTCTAAGTGTCCAACTGACAACTTCCAGCCCCAAAGACGTCATCTACAAGCCGACCAGCAGTTTCACTGAAGTTCAATAGAAACTGAGGCTCTATAATTTGATGCGGGCGATATAAATTACTTCCTTAACCTCTGCGGGCCCACTCACATGCACAAATCAAGCAGTTTACAGCTTCGCAGCTCAGTAAAACTCGTCTCAAAGTGTGTTGCTGTTGTAAGATTCAAAGCTTTCTCGCGTAATTTTCCAATCACATTCCCTATTTTACTGCCATCGTAGCGAAAAACTTGGGCACCACGTAAGCGCCCCGGGGCGCTCTCGACGCGTGTTTTTCCGGCGCGCTCGGCGCGACGCGCCTAATAAGTAAAACACCGACGGCGGTAACCGCAAATGTGTAATTGACGCTAGTGACAGCGACTGGGTGAAAACAAGTGGGACTTCCGCCAAACTTTAAATTCGAATATCTTGAGCTACGTTGCGAATTTCTTGACGCGGTTTGTTGCGTTCGATAGAGGAAAGTTAAACGATATAATTAACAGACACACCATCGCTTCAAAAAAGATGAGTGTCATAGCGATCGTGAAGATTATGTGTAGATTCAAGCGCTCATAAGTCAGGCTAGTGTGACACGCCGATTTTCTGGGCGTGCCAGCAGGTTCTTAGTTCTTCAACCCATTCCCAACTCCAAGACTAAAGCAAGCAGACAATAAGCAAGCTTAAGTAGCATCGCGCTAACCCAAACAATACCGGCGAGCGTGAGAAAGCAAAACTGCGTGAAACACCGCGGAACAGACCAAAACATCAGGAGAGATCACCTGGGAAACCAAAACAAACAGAAGCGCGCATGGAGATTCACCATGAGAATGTGAGAGCGCCGAGACCGCCCGTCACATCTCCCCTTCCTTTGGAAAAAGTTAAGCTACCAAGGCTAAACCCTAATACAGCAAGCATAGAACAAGTCCTAGAAATGCGGCCTTTACAGTTCACGTTTTCGCCCTGTTCTTGCTGGGCTAGATGGGTCTGGCCGCTGTAGTGGTGGTGGCTCAGTTGGAAAGCGTCCCTGTTGGAAACAGTCCTGGAAGCTTCTGCCTGTCGACTGGCACTGGGGGATGGGTCCGTTGAAGCGCATGCTCGCGCCGAAGAAGCTCCGCTCAGGGGGAGCACACCTGTAGCTCGCTGGGCCGCTGTCACCGCTGCTGGGCCGCTGTCGCCTCTCTGGAGCGCATCCACACAGAATGGGCCGCCGTCGCCGCTAATGGGCCGCTGACACCCCTCAAAGACCAGACCGCTGTCCCCTCGTGACCTCTTGCTTCTTGGCTGCTTCTCCCTCGCTCCGCGTGTGGCCGCGTTGTCGACTTGGAACTGGAAAGCTTGGCATTGAAAAGCGCGCCACCGATGCCAACCTGAGAGGGAGGCGCCGTCCTTGCTTCTTGTGATGGCCAGGCCTCTTCTCTCGATGCGCGACTTGGTCTTGTGGTCGCCTTGCGATGGCCGGTCTTCTTCTTGTCACCAGCTTCCAACTGGCCTGTGAGCCTGGAGGAGGGATCTCCCTGATGGGACCTTGACAGGCCCATCCTGTCTCGGACACCATTTGTAATGGTTGGGTCGGGACTCTCGACTCCCCAGCTTGTTTCTTTCATCCGCAACTCAGCAGCAACAACAACCCAAACTAACGGCTACATTGCAAACACCAGCGTACGCATAAACACCAGCCTCCTTAGGCGAAATCACAACAGCTTAAGTAGTGGAGAGCAAACCCAAACAAATCTAGAAACAACGGCTGTGGCATGCGATAACAAACAATCTACAAGCGTGAGAAGGTGACAGAGCAGTCTATGCACAGGGGAAGCGGATGAAACCACATGAGAACTAGAACCTAGGCAAGAGCTCCCAAGGTGACAGTTCGTGGGAGCGCAGCTAAGAAGCAGAAACCAAAGAATAAGCATGAGAACGGCATCTACATGCGAGTACAATCACAAGGCGCATCTACCCAAACTCTGGCCATCACACTAGACTTGGCCGATCGAGGCGAAATTTTTTTTATTCGATAGGTCTCTAGATGCGCAACCTGCAGCGAGGGTGTCGACTTCTGTCCATTACCCGATTTCGGCCAGTTGCCATAAACTGACTGTAATGGAGGAGCCCAAGCTTTGTGCCAAAAATGCTCAGGCTTGGCTTTGGTTTAGGTTCAGGCTCAATTCTTGGCATGGCTGGCATGGCTGGCATGGCTGTTATACCACCTTCAGAAACGAGGCGCCACTCGCTCAGGGGTGGTGTACCAACAATTTAAAGTAAGAAATGAGTGTCTTTGAGTAACCATAGCACTGCGCTAGGCCCTTTTAATGATGACAGTATGGCACTCTAATAATTTCCAAGATAGGCGTGATGGTCATGTTTCTAACAGGTGTAACTCAGACTAGAGAAGGAGTTTTTAGTGTGGCTTTTGGCGTGGCAAAGGAAAACGTTGGAGACTTGTGCAGTGGCATAGCCAAGGGGGGAGGGGGCATTCGGGGCAAATATTCCACCCAGATGCCAGCTTTTGCCCCCCCCCCCCCCAATGTCCAGCAAGAAAAATTCTTTCGCCTGTGATGTCATACGGCGCTATAAATAGTGAAAATTTTTGCCTGTGTCACTATTAATAGTAAGAATTTTGAAAATTGAAATTTATGTGTTATCTTCTCAGATGGTCATCTAAGTGGATCTTTTGCTCGAAATGTACCTAGCTACAAATGTCCGCATTTTTGTGGAAATGCTATTTCTTTGACACTTATGATTACGATTGGAATCTTCCAAGCAGATTTCGCTTTCTTGTTATGCCTAGCCCATTGCCTTTGGCTCTATATGAGCTTTTTTGGCGCAAACCTTGGGCTCCTCCATTCTGCTGGAATTGTTTTTTGGCAAATCGGGTAATGGACAGAAGTCGACACCCTCGCTGCAGGTTGCACCATCTTGAGACCTATCGAATAAAAAAAATTTCGCCCCGATCGGCCAAGTCTAGCCCGACTTATGAGCGCTTGAATCTACACATAATCTGCACGATCGCTATGACACTCATCCCTTTTGAATCGATGTAGTGTCAACTAATTAAATCATTTAACTTTCCTCTATCGAACGCAACAAACCGTGTCAAGAAATTCGCAACGTAGCTCAAGATATTCGAATTTAAAGTTTGGCTGGATTCCCACTTATTTACACCCAGTCGCTGCCACTACCCTCAATTACACATTTGCGGTTACCGCCGTCGGTGTTTTACTTATTAGGCGCGTCGCGCCGAGCGCGCAGGAAAAACACGCGCCGAGAGCGCGCCGGTGCGCCGGCGCGTCGGGCGCGCCAGCGCGTGTTTTAAAAAAAGCCCACCCAGTATTGGTTAAACATATATCGGCGATGAAAATGCTGAAACGACGAAGCTACAATGGCAAAACAACTAGCCACAAAGCAATCAAGCAACCCTGTAGGTGTTATACCTACATTCGCAAAGACAGACGAAAACTTGCGAAAACTAGACAACATACAATGAATGAAAAGAAACGACCCCCAAATGGACCACAGTGTTGCACATCAGAATAAGAACAAAATCAAGACATTGGTTGCTAAAGAAGGCAATAAGACCAACAAAAAACCAATGAAATCTCTATACATTTTATGATGCTCTCGAGGCACAATCACTTACAACTCTACCATGAAATCTGCACCAATGAAAGCATCTCCACTTCGCTCAAGAGTACGAAAATATTTTTACTCCCTCATGTGCTAATTCGGTGTAAAAATATTTTCAGTTGAAGATAAGACCTGAAAATATTCTCAGCTCATCACTGAGGTACGTCTTGAACGAAAATATTCTCACTGGATGAGAGTCGGCAAAATATTTGTACACGCATGTCTTTGCTGCATATTGTGAAAATATTTTCAGTTGCACTTCACAACTGAAGATATTTTCAATGGCGAAAATATTTTCACTGACGCACAGTTGTGAAAATATTTTCTGTTGCTAAATAAAATATTTTCTATGTTCAGTCACATAGAAACACAGAGATGCAAACTTGCCTTAGGGAGGAACCCTACTGTGACTTTGTCTAGGATGCCTGATTCCACAAGCCAAGCAAAAGCATTCATGAGATGCATATTCTTGTTCTCCTTCACAGTGTTGTCCAGTTGAACGTGGAGATCCCTGGAAGGCGTACACAAGGAACTTGCAACTGTACTTCTGTGTGACAGCTGACCAGTAGCGCGTACCTGGGGAGTTCGCCCCTTTCTTTCAGCTCGTTGATGACGTGCAGCATACAAGTCAGATTCAGATTTCCATCATGTGGGTACTCGGACACATCAACGAAGACCCACACGCCTTTTCCAAAAGCCATCGCGCCCATAATGTGGCACTGCAGTTTGTAGAGGTTCCCCAAGCTTGAATATGAGTAACGAGAATAGGGTAACCTGGTCTTCATCTGATCCATCCCTGTATTTATTTATGATGTTGTTCATTTGTTTATTGGGTGTGCTATTTTAGGTTCTTACGGTACACCAATCTCACCATCAGTTGTTAGACAGAGAAAAGAATTTGGTTTCTGCTTCGCTTCTGCAATTTTTTCCATAAAAGCCACCCTTTGATTCACAAAGATTTTCTCGTGTTCAGTTTTCCCTTTTGCGATGGCATCTCGCCGATGTTCTTTGCCAACTCTGATGGATTTCAATTCTTCCTTCGCATTTGCACATGTGTCGCATCGGGTGAATCTGTAGTGGTAGTCGTCGTCGTCGTCGTCGTCGTTGTCGCCATCATCGTCGTCGTCGTCGTCGCCGTCATCGTCGTCGTCGTCGTCGTCGTCGTCGTCGTCGCCGTCGTCGTCGCCATCGTCGTCGTCGTCGTCGTCGTCGTCGTCATCGTCGTTGTCGTTGTCGCCACCGCCGTCGTCGTGATCGGCGGCGGCAGTGGCGGAAGCGTTAAGCAGCGCAGCTTCAACAACATCTCTCACCTGTTCTCCTTTGGGATCTTCACATCCGGGAAGTATTGCCGAAACAAAGTAGCGAAGTGCTTTTCAGAGCACATTGGAGCCTCTGTGCCCGTGAATGTTTCCAGATATGCCGAATGGAGGTCCGATAGGGTTGTGCAAGATGGCAGATGACGCTCGTCTCGATCAGGTTGGTATTCCGCATGGCTCCGAATGTAGTCATTCATAAACGCCAAGACGGTGTGGTGAGAACTCAGTGGGCTACAGATTCCAGAATTCCCATGAACAAAAGTGCGGACTCCCTTCTTGTAGTCCTCCTTCGCACGAAAAAATGTGCCATGGGATATTCCATAGGCTTTCCAAAACGCCGTTTGACAGACTGGCTGCGCTCCTCCCAAATAGAGGAAGCTGCCAGGCTTGTCGAAATACTCGTGCTGGCCGAAATATCTCAGCAGAAACTTCTTGGCGGAGTTCTTCTTGAACTCTTTCAGAGTGAGTTTCGCTTGCTCAATGGCCAGTTTAGGCAGGGAAGAAAGGCACTGGTTTCGGCAACAATAGTCATCTGGCGAAGCGCCAGATGAACTTGGCACATTGGGGTCCATCGCAGTCGCCATCAAAGCAAATTTGCGGCACGCAGACGCGATGTTTATCACGCAGTCACAATATCTTGGGTAGACGACCTTTACGCTGGGCGGGCAAGGCACGCTGTTTTCAAAGTAGGCAACGACGGCGCCAATCTCTCAGAACGAAGGGTCTAGGGCTAGAGGTATCGCCCTAATGGGATGAAGTGTCCGCGCCAAACACCTCTCCTTCCTTCCTGAGCCTGCGCGCAGTGCGGTCTCAATCCACTCCACATTTTGGAATTATTATGGGCCTCGGACCACCCCCCCCCCCTCCCCTCTTGAAGATCTTGAAGAAGGGACGGTTTGTGAGCGCAAAAACGATTGGCTGCTGGCGGGAATCGAACCCGCGAGCCGCGACCTACTGGCTTACCATGCCATGCTCTAACCCCTCCCCTCCTCTGGCTGGTTGGCGCCTGTACTTATAGTGTGGTGGGACTTATAGTGTGGGGGGGGGGGGGGGGGGGGAGGGGCCGGTGTACGCTTGTGGGGGAGGGCACCCCCCCCCCCCCCCTCTCCTTATGCGCCCTCAAACATGCGCTACCTGCTATGCTTACCATGCATTTCCCACCTGCGTACATTAAAACCCTCAGTTGATTGCAGAACGAAAGGACGATCTGCTCCAGTTATCTTCCCTTTGCGCGGCTTCCGACTGACGTCTTCAACGCAGTGACCAAAATTGTCAATCTGGTCAAAGCTGCGAAGGCCAAGCACGCGGCGCAGAAAAAGGTCGAGCCGAAGACAGAGACCGTCTCAAAGAACTATTTCCCACACCTGACAGTTTTAGATGACGCTAAGCGTCTCGAACTGCTGACAGGCACTGTGGATGAGCTGAGGGTGAACATTTGCAATGCTTATAAACCTCTTCAACACTAATACTAGTAATACTACAGTCAACATGTATGCACACTAGTGGTGTCAATTTTTCAAAAATGTAACTAAGTAACTAAACAAGTACTTAGTTTTCAGAAAACTAATTTAAACTACATACTTGCTTACAAACTACTTACTTAGGAAGTACTTACTTAGTTTCAAGCTACCACCACTAATTCACACCACATGTTCAATGCGTTTAGAAGTGCGAGGATTCCTGGGAGGGCGTCAGGGAAATTCTGTCCCAACTGAAGGCAAAAATGAAGGAGCTGTATGGGCTGGAGAAGATCGTCAGTCGCATGCTAGAGTTTCTCCAAGAGGACTACGGATCCGTTAAAGAGAAGTAAGATGGCCCATGACAAACCTGTACTAGTTTGACTGAGAACACGTTCACTGGAAAGCATTGAAGGTACCCGAATCACGCCAACGTGGAAGTGCTCAAGGGCATCCTGAAACAGGCCAAGCCGTCACTAGGAGGCGAGTTGCCCCAGCCATGGGCGGACCATTTCAAGAAGGCGCAGTTTTGGAGGCAGCGAATGGAGGCAGCTGCAGCAAACGCCAGTCCTGGGCAAGTTTCAGCGCCCACCATGGTAGACGACAACAACGCCATCCAGCTGACCTGGGAAAAGGAAGGCGAATCGGCGCTGCTGCTGTTTGACTCAGAAGTAGACATGGCTGGCCAGGGACTGACAAGGAGCCGTGTCAATGGCTCATCACCACTTGTGCTTGGATTCACTGGCTTCCAATTGGCTTTCATCAGCGTGAATGTATGTGGGCAGTAGTTGGAGTCTTGGCAGAGAGACATCTACCTACTGGCATGAAAGAATGATAAGATTTCAGGCACTGAACACGGACGTGCTAAAGGCGACGCTTGCTTCAATTCACACGATCAATCTGTCGTCTTCGAAGCCTTATAACCTCGTGCTGGTCGGATCAGAAGACAAGCTGAAGGTCGCCAAGGAAATCCTCCTTGAGAGGAAGATGACTGCAGTGCAGGACGCGCTGCTGGATTCCGCTAGCAACAAAACAGGCCACAGCCATAGCAGCGGTTAGTGCTTCGTAGTGTTTAGTACTCTTGGCGTTCAGACATTGGTCTAATTGCAATGAACTCTTTGTTTTAAGGGGAACTCTTTCAAAAGGACTGCTGCATGCTTCTCCAGGTGCGTATCACACAACGATATGGTCGTGTACGTGTAACAAAGCGGCCTTAAAAGTTTTAGTCTTGCACTGTGACTGACATCTGTCTTTGTGTAAAGAATGCGAGTATCTGTCTCGCCGGTCTCATCGCTCTGCTTCGCGCCAAAATTCTAATTGTTGCCTATCGACCTGTCATTGACAAATGATCAGTGAATCGAGACCTAGAAACTGCCCGAGATTGTCTGTCTACGACTTTCCAACGCCTAGATATGAGAGTGTTCGGTTAGTAAGGAGCTTTCCTGTAGTATCGCCGCCCCCCCCCCCCCTCCTGTGTCGCCCGCCTTTGGGCAGGCTAGAAAGCTTCACAATGAAGAATTGGCAAATTCTCGACTGATTTGTTGCAGAACTCGCTGCGGAAGTTTTTGATCGCGAATTGGAGCCTGTCTGGCAAACTGACCAAGCCCGACAATGGAGACTATGGGAATGGACACCCCTCAAGAAGCATCGTCTGGACGACGAACCTGGTTCGCGAGGGGAGCCTCCTGTGCGCCGACGCTGCAGAGCAACTGGTCAACACTTATGCTAGCGGCGTGGGTGCCTGGGTTCTGGATGCTGTTGCGGAGAATGGTGAGAGTTCTTGTGGTGTTTACATTTAGATAAGATGATGTGTGGTGATAAGCAGACACAAAGCACTTCAGGTGCCGTCTTGCATGCGTCCGTCAGAGCGCGCAAGAACTACTATGCGGTCACCGATGCCCAGAAAATGAAGACCATTGGGAAGAGAGTGAAGTATAACAAGACGGATAAGTAGACTGCATATTCTTCGCACCGCTAGGTAAGACGATTTTCGCAGACGCTGGGAAACCTGCCTAGGTACCGTACCTGTCAAAGCCAATGGTACTTCGCGGCCCTGCAGTTGCCTATTGTTTGTACCGTATCCCGAAAATATTCTCACCCCATCAGCTGAGCCTGTCTCCAGTGAGAATATTTTCAGTAAAGCGCCAAACTCTGTTTAGAGTGACCATAATTTCACTGCATAGCCAAACCTGTGCATAGTGAGAATATTTTCAGTAAAGCAGCCACGAACTCCGCTTTGAGTGAGAATATTTTCACTGCATTACCAAAGTGCATTCGTATGCATTGGGTGGGAATATTTTCAGTCGAGCACCAACCACTGCTTAGAGTGAGAATATTTTCGCTGCATTGCCAAAGTACAAAGTGAGAATATTTTCAGTAAATTATTAAACTCTGCTCGGAGTGAGATTATTTTCAGTGCTGTTTAAATGCAGCAGACAGTCATACTCGATTCACAGCGATAATATTTGTAACTATTGCCGCGTGTTGAGATTGGCATCTGCGAAAATAATTTTACTTCTCTTGGTTGTCCAGTCGCTTAACTCCTCCATTTTGCGAACTTATTGTCATCCCATTTTGTCGCACGTTTGGCTTCGCAGATGAAATTTTTTTATTGTGTTTTTGCAATGGTGGTGCTGAAACATTAACAGAACTTTGGTTGTAATATGCCGTTTGTTTGGAACTGTGTTTGGCATGAAGATGAACTCTGTCCATTTGGTGAAAATATTGTTGTCGCTCAGAGGAGTGCCCAAAAGTTGCATTCTGAAACAAAGTGTCGCTATTATCCTTCTGCAACACAAAGTAAGCTCAACAACAACCAAAATGTGTTTGGCCGCTTGTCAGTCACAGATTTTTTGCACAAAATGAGTGCTGTTTTGCTTGTGTAGCAGACTTTGCAAAAAGTGTAGAGATTCAGGACTACCCGATCCAAAGGTCCCAAAGTCCCAAATTCTTCAAGCATCTGTTATGTGTACTTTCGTGAATCCACGCCCCACTTCTACAGCTTTGCCTGCAGTGTCTGTCAACTTGTGTACTCTATGGAGTTTTCATAATCTTCTTACTCTTCTAGATTATTTTTCTTCGAGCTACCATGAGCCACGTCAAAGAAATACTCCCACAATCTACAAAGGCCCACATCTACAAGAGACATATCGATCCGGCTGGAGCTGGGAGCAAGTTCACAGTACCTGAACACATCGTTCACCAGTTTGCGAAGGATGTCTATCACTACGGGTACTTAGTGAGAGAGGACAGCGAGGCAGGAGTGCTTGGTCTAACTTACCGATTCACAGTGGGAATAAGAGACAGAACAGGCCTTCCAGTGAAGAGAGTCTTTATTGTGATTATAAAACAAACAGGACACATCAAAATGGTGTATCCTCAGTAACTAAGTTTTTGTATGCGTCTGTGCCCTTTGACCTCTCGCGTTTGTCCCACGAGATCTCTATGCTGTGGTGCAATGTTTGTTACTTATCGTTACGTTTGTCTCCTTGACATCTCTACATTGTTGTACATGTGCGATTCCTTAGCTTGTGCTTATTTCTTGTTATGTTCAACTGTTTGAAAACGTCACTACAATTGTCCCTGTTTGTCCCTCTGAAGCTTGGTTCAAGCATCCCGGAGGCTCGGTTTGCCTGTCCCATGCACCTTAGGGCATGTGTTGTACAATAGTTAACAGCGCTATAAGTATAGGTTGTAGTTTATAAGTTCGCCATTTTCTGCAAACCCTTGCGGTTGATGCCGTCACCCACGTATTAGGTCCGCCAGCATGTTGATCAGGTGGCTGTAGACACTCGCCATCTTGGACTTTTGTTCTTCTTCTTTCAATTCCTGCAGCCACTGCTCGATCGCCTCCTCCTCCTCCTGACTGTCGTCCTCCTGACCGCCGGCGTCGTCACCATTCTGAACAGCAGCGCCTCCATCCAGGGCAGTCTCGTCGTTCTTGTTCTCCTGATACGCGATTTCGTCATCGTCCAGAGCCATGTCATCATCATCGTTCTCAACTCACGGATTGCTCTATGCGCTCCACCACAGCGTCCACATCCTGCTGCGACATGCCGTCCACGTCCAGGGTTGTCGCGTCGTCCTTGTTCTCCTGATACACGCTCCCGTCATCGTCCAGAGCCATGTCATTATCATCCTCCCAACTCACTTATTGTACCATGGGCTCAACTGCGGCGTCCACGCCCTCCTGCGAAATGTCGTCGTCCATCTTCTCGACCACGCCATCTTGATACTGAAGCCGAAAATGTCAGAAGCCATGAAGCTCACGAGTGAAAGTTGATGTAGAAAGAAACCTTGACCCCGTAGAATTCAGCGCGACGGTGAGCGGCCAACTGGTCAACGGCTGCCCGGAACCCCATCGCGCGCCCATTGATCTTTTCGACCTCGGTCTTGGCGATTCTCTACTTTCTGTACATACCGAAAGCTGTACTGGTACGCTACTCGCGCAATGAGGAATTTTCGACAACCTCGGTATGAACAGGCCTATTTCTTCGAGGTGTCGTTTAGTGACTTTGGGGTGAAGTTCGAGCGCCTTCCAGAAGGAGGAAATGGGTGATCGGAACGAGACTCTGCCATGCTGTTTCTTGAGGAACAGGGGAGGGCGCGCCATGTTCCTCAGGTGGATCTCGACAATCTCGCCGATCGTTGTTCCGGACAACAACTTGATTACCTTTTGCAGCATCTCCTGATTTATTTGGCCGCCTGGAAGGTCGGCCCCTAACAAGAGAAACTGAGCGTAATCGCGCGCCTACCATACTTCAAGCCTAAGCTGCACGATCGCATACCAGTGCCACACACACTGGCCAGAGTGCTGATGTTTTTCGCTTCGGATATGGGCTGCACATCCCAATTTGCAAAGTAATTCATCTCAATTTAGTAGAAAGAATATCGGCCGAATCAGTAGCGGTGATAAAGTCAGCAACGAAGAACTCAGAGTTAGAGTGACGTGAGACGCCGGGAGGCAGGGAGGGAGGGAGAAGGCCGGTCTTTCATCTATCAGCGCGTTGGCTCGCTCGCGCGCTGACCCCTCCGAGAATAACGAAGTGCCCTTCGCCCGCGCCATAGTTTTGTGTGGAGTCTGCGAACGAGGTAATTATTCAAAAACGGAAAGAATTCGTACAACTTTGCAAAGTCTCCTTCTTCTCCAAAGCTTCGCAGCGTCGGCCGATCGAATTGGCAAGTTCCCCGAGACAGCTGCACTATCTCAAAGCTCCGCTGCTGGAAATAATGCGCCTACGACTTCTGCAACAAATGACAGGGATAAGAATAGCAGGGGCGCACTGACGGAGCGCCCCCATAGAAATCAGTGGCTCGCCAAAATCGCAGCCGTGGAGACAAGTCGTTGTAAATGCACTCGGGCTCGCCGCGGGAGGGCGTTGTTGTTGTTGTGGTCGTTCACGTTGTTGTACTGGGCGTAATTGGGCGTGACAATTCCGACTGAGAACGGGCTCTCGCCGTTGAAGTCAGCCAGTTCAGCCGAGTGATTCGTAGTGCAGACGCTGGGTGTGTCCGTGGGCTGGCCGAACTGTAAAACGCTTGTTTTGAATATAAACGCGCTCTCTGGCGAGAGATTAGTCGGCGCGGCGAATACAAAGAAGGGCTGCCCATTCGTCATCCAGGCGGCGCGCTTGCGCACGCGTGACACTGCGCGCCGTTCCCCCCCCCCCCCCCCTCATTCGTGAAATTTCGCAAGTGAATTTGTTCTGCAAGGAAAAAGAGAAGAAATTTGTGCAAGCTTCAAAGACAAGGAAACGAAAATGTCGTCGTCTGGAGTGAAGTCGGTAAGTGTGCAACTACATAAATGGCGATTAAGAAATACAAAATGTATTTGTAAAGCGTCGCATAGATTGCATACAGCTAGAGAAAAGTCAGAGCGTTCGAATTAAATTATTCTGATATCTAGGATATGGCCTCGCCGGAGGAGGT
This sequence comes from Linhomoeus sp. GSCO2_2, assembly GCA_030248115.1. Taxonomy (NCBI): domain Eukaryota; kingdom Metazoa; phylum Nematoda; class Chromadorea; order Monhysterida; family Linhomoeidae; genus Linhomoeus; species Linhomoeus sp. GSCO2_2. The sequence continues at coordinate 26,843 of JASAMZ010009409.1, read as the reverse complement.
GATCGAACGATCGCCATCCCCTCCTCCCAAGAAGAAGAAGACCCGCGTTCCTTCCTCGGCGTTTTCGAGTTTGTGACGAGAGGACGTAACAATGGTTAATCATTTGAAACAATAGGCAACCCTCGCCCACCAACAGTCAAGCGGCACACCATTTTACAGGACGCAGAAACATCAGACGATTCACATGGAGGCAGCAGGCTCGAGAGTTTTATCATCCAGTGGTCCCCTTCATTCAAACCTTTCACTGCATTTTGCATCAAACCTTTCAGTTTAATGTATTTTGGGCAGTGCAGAGGCAACCGAAGCGTCAACTTCCGTCGTGTTCACTGGTGCTGCTTGAACGCTGCAGCCACCTTGCGTGGCTTACCAGAGCGACAATCTCTACTCTACACGGCTTGCGGTGGTGAAGGCAGCGAAGGCCGGCGGCGACACCAACATCGTTTGCAAAACACGTTTGCAGTCAAGGGAGGCGCACCCCAGTGTGACGACCCGACTACCATAGTCACCCGCAATCCCTCATGTTCCCAGTCTATTCGGATAGTTATTATTATTATTTGTATTATTATTATTATTAATAGTATTATTATTATTATATGGCAGTGAAAACCTCGTAAGCGCCCCGGGGCGCTTATGCGGGGGGGGGGGGGCGCTTAAGCGGAAAAACCCGGTATTATTATTATTATTATTATTATTATTATTATTATTATCATTATTCAATCGGCCTGTTGATAATGGCATAGTAAATCTACCACATTCGCAAAGATATATATTATTATATGTATTACCAACTATTGTCAGTTCTATATTTGCCTCATGATCTGTTCAATTTTATTAAATGGAGCAAATTATATATAGGTGGGGGTACGACAAGGTGCCCCCACCCCGCTGCAAGCCGTTTGGTTCTTTGGTCCTTTGGTTTGTTGCGAACCTAGCCGAGGCCAATCAAATCGCCAACCATTTGAACACAATTCCCGATCCAGGCTGATAATTGCTAACTCGTTTTGGTGTCGGTTTCAGTTTTCAGTTACCTAACTCTCCTTCAGAAACACCCCAGATCATGTCATCATCGAGCAAACGGTTGTGCTTCACCGACATATGCCCGCTTGTATCTGCAATAGCTTCTTCAGTGATTGGATTCTGAACGGATTCCATTTCCACCAGATTATTGCAGATGCGGGAACAACAGCCGGGAGGTAACATTCCGTTTCATATAGCAAAATGAATGATTGTACTGCAAAGCAGTAGCAAGATATAGAACACCCCAAACTCTAGTTGTGGACTTCTGGACTCGAGCATATTGTCTCGTTTTGATAAGGTTGAGTATCTTGCATATTTCATGGCAACCAGAATTCTGCAAAACCTATTTTCTTTTTGTCATCGACAAAATCTCATCATAAATGGGGCAATTAGTTGTGTTTTGCAGTTCTCTTGTGATATGGCGAGAAAAACACGACGATTCGGATGTTTTGCTGTTCCGTTTATTGACACAGATCACAAGCGTGATATACCGTAAAATTGACAGATAAACAACTACAACCACCATATCTATTCAGAATTCAGAACTAGAGAGTGAGTAGAGCGATCTACGTTTGTACACGTGATAGACCGTCAGAGCTCAGAGCATAGTAGAGCGATCTACATTTGTACACGCCATAGACAGTCAGAATGTAGTAGAGCGATCTACGACAGTACACGCGATAGACAGTCGGAGCTCAGAGCATAGTAGAGCGATCTACGTTTGTACACGCCATACATAGACAGTCACAGCTCAAAGCATAGTAGAGCGATCTACGTTTGCACACGTCATAGGCAGTCAGAGCTCAGAGCATAGTAGAGCGATCTACGTTTGTACACGCCATAGACATTGTAGTAGAGCGACCAAAAAGAATTGCGACAGTTGGATCAGGGCACACTATGAAAGACACGACAAGGTTTCCTGTTGTGTAGAGCGACCTACGCACACAGCGAACCGCAATAGTCACTACAACAAAGTACTGTACATAGAATGACGCACAACAAAGGTACATTAGAGCCACATACAAGCGTATATGTACACCACAGTCTCAATGCAGCTGCAATTAGTGCACAAGAATGAGCAAATGAAGTGGCATAGGCAGCACATTGCGCCACCAAATTTTCAGCTACTAACCAGATTGACTGCAGGATTCACCCAGTGTAAACGACTCTTCAATTTCCTCCATAGTTGACTCTACATCTCGAGAAATTTTTGCAGGAACCTGCCCTGCCTTAGTCAGACTAAAGCCATACAGCAAGACGCTCGCGTAGGGTAGATTTGCTGTGACATACGGCTGGCGGCCGGTGCGACTTCTCTTAGAGACGAAGCTCGGTTGCCAAGACCCAGTCAACACCCCATTGTACCAGTGAACCGCAAAGGTGTCCTCCTCTTTTGAGAGCGTGGTCACTTTTCCAATCCATGGACGGCGAGCAGCGCCTGTCGTCTTGAAGTGGTCCACGCCGGGCCGCACACACACCAGCATTCCGACTTGGAGGTTCTTTCGAGTCTCCTCCAAGTTTGAGTGAAGCAGGGTTTTCGCTGTGCTCTTTGTGGTACGGACCTGGAAGGAATTATGTGGCGCCGCGTGGCTCTGCCACAGAAAGTCACATTGCGAACAACAAGTGCAATATGCAGGTCCCCAGATTGCTCACCTGAGTGGCTTCGGTTTCCTCCATCTGCTGACAGTAGTGCATCAGCGTGGCATGTTCGTCATTTAGCGGCTCGTCAAGGCCTCCTTCGGCGCCCACCATCTGCTTGACATGCCCAGAGCTTCCCAGAAGTTCGCTCTCGAAGGGGAAGAGGATGTCCTCAGCAGGATTGTTGCAAAGCTCTGAAAGTGTACATTCAGTTCCTTTCTATTTGGCACAAATCTCATTGCTTATTACACATCAGCCGCCAGCCAGGTATACCCTTTTCGCCAATAGCCTCGACGGTTGGTTGACTGTCCCAGTAGAGCTGTTGTTCGGCGAGTATGTTCAAGAAATTGCGCCACTCCGCCGCTTCCTCAGCCTTGAAAGCTCCGATTTTGACAGCTGCAATGTTGCATTACAGTTCGACAGTGTCTACATGTGTATCCATATAGTACAGTAGGTGCACATTTAACAGTGGGTGGACAGTTTCCGCATCCTTTCCCTGCCTGTGTCGACCATGTCATGAAGCCTAGGCATCTCTAGTTTCTCGAAGTTGGGCTTGACCACCTTTGGTTGGCCTTCGGGTGTGCAGCGGAGCACTTCCACCTCGTGAACTGGTTTGCCTATAATAGATAGCGAATATAAACTGTCACATTGACTGCAACTGAGTCAACACGCATGACTTGCCTGTTTTGCTGTCTGCCACCCAGTTGTTCTCCACCCAGTCTTTGTAGCGCATTTTCACGCTGCCATCTTCACTTCTGTTGAACTGGAAATAATGAAGGTATTGGAACTTCGTGCAAAGGGTTTAGGTAAGGCTCCAGCCATTCCTTGAATCCAAACACCTGAACAGTATTCCAATAGTTGCATTGCCAAGACAACTTTTGGCACACGCTCTCCTACCACTCGACCTTGTCAACAACGTTGAACTCAGGTGTCAGCTTCACGTCACCCGTTGGAAACTCTGAGTTGTTTTCAAGCTCTTGCCGATAGGATTCTTCGACGATTTTAATGAACTGCGTTAGCGTTAGAACGCCTCGCCGCTGCTTTTGCAAAGCGACAGAGATTCGGCTAAAGACCTGGGGTACAAAGACTAATTTGTTTCTTTGTAAAAGCAACTTTAGTATTCACTCACTTGATCCAGTATTGTGTGAGTGTGACCCTTCATCAAGAATCCAACTGTTATCTAGAATGTAGGTACATAAGTAACACTCACACGAGTAACGAAAACATTTTTAACTAGTGTTGCTGCTGTGACTCGCCGAATCAACATAGCCGCATCGCACTAGGTAATCGCAGAATGCCAAAATAATCCTGTTCTTGTTCTCGCGGCAAGTGTTGTCGAACTAAAGCACTAATTAGTCTTGTGTTCGTTCATCAAAGAGACTGAATGTAGGGTAAAGAGCCCCACCTGCAGGTGCAGGTTATTTGGCAGATGATCTTTCATTTCCCAAAGCATCTGAAGTTGCGCATGTTTTGTTCAATCAACACCCAGTTTCAAGGCTGTTTTGAAGATCATAACGAAAAATAATCTCACCGAAAGTTTGACTGTGGCATTCAGATTGCTGTCGTGTCTGTGCTGACAGTAGTCGAGGTAGACTGCCAACTTTCGCCCAAAAAGGAAAGAAAAGGAGAAGCCGGTCCTTCCAGGTTCCCAGCAGTTTCCCATCTAGCCAGGCTACTTCGACCGTCGGACTCTGGGAGCACGGTGAGAACTCTGCCGATCCAGGGTAACTCTATAGGATCGGCCTTGTGCTGGACGCACTGCTGGACGTCGGGCAGTGTGACAACGAGGGTCCCAACCAATACCTACTACAGTACTCACCAGTCAGGACCCGGCAGCTGGCGGCCGTGGAGCTGACGTTGTTCGTCGTGAAACAGACGGCCATAACCGCCACAGTGACGACCGCCTCCCAGACGGCCGCCTGTAGAATCCCAGCACCATATCGAAGCTTGCTGATGGATCGACAAACAACCAGAAGGCGACAATCGAAGCTGGGAGACGAGGTTGGGAAGCGAAGTGGAGAGTAAGGTGGAGTGGAAGAGAGTGGTAGACGGGAGATGAGGGGGCGAGGCCCCCCCCCTCTCCCCCCTCCCTCCCGCTACACCGCTCCCCACGGGACTCATGCAAACTTCTCTCTGGGTAGGCGCTCCGTCCATATGCCGCCAAGGTCCTTTGACATGCCTCTTCCAGTATTCCCAACCCAGCGCTCTGCGTGTACTTGACACCTGGAACATTTCACCTTGTCTGTATAGGCAACCTTCGTTGCGACCTTCGACTGGTTGCCCTGTCCAGATGAGCGGGTCTACATCCGCGAACAGTGGAGCTCTCCCGACAACCGAATGGACGACACGGTCGCCTGGAAGACGGAAGGGTGGAAGGCTGTCATAGCCAGGCAATACTAGAAGGAGAGCGTAGCCAAGTAGGGGTCCAGCAACCCCTCGATCAGGGGTCTGCTGCAGATGGTCATCGAGAAGGACCTCCTGCTCGTTGGGGAGCAGAGCGGAGACCATCGTAGTCGATCCGTTGGACACGGACGACGACATTTACCTGGCGGACGAGTGCTCCCACGTGTGCCTCAAGGCAGCCAGCTGGTGACCTGGTGCGATCGCCTAAACGGTGGTGTGTTGCCGACTACAACGGTGGTGTGTTGCCAACTACGGAAGATGAGATGGTGGTGTGGTGATGGCGGCAAGGTGATTCAGTGGCGAGGTGACGGTACACACTTACATCTTGACTGACATTTGTCCTCCAACAATAGGTAACCGATTTAATACCGGGTGTTTCAGACTTAGGGGACACATAAATAACTCTGGCCACAGCTGAAGTATTTTCAAAGCGATTTGCGGCATTCGAAAGCTAACACTTTAGCATTTGTCTACTGCAGAAGTCAGCGCAACGGACAGAGTCAAGTGCTCGATTTGCTTCGACGAAGTTTTGTAGGGGATTTCCTGTCGGTTAGATAAACGGCACACACTTCGTTTGTTTTACGATCCAAGATCGGCCTGAGGCGGATCAACGTCTCGACGCAACCCTACGGAATCTGCCTCCCCACGTCGACTGTCTAGCGCAACGCAGAGTCTCGACGTCGACAACGACCTGCGCCGGCGAGCACCTAGTCCCGCTCCTGCGGCAGTTGAAGCTGGTCGGCAAGATGGCCAGCCAACAGGAGCAGCTGCCCATCCAACCTTCTCTGACGCAACTGGCCGCCGACTTCAGCACGTGCCTGGCGGCTGATAGTGTGTGAAAAGCATGAACGGCATCACTGCCACACTGGGCAAGCATGGCCGTTCATGTTTGTTTGCCCTACCTCCTCCCCTCTCTTCCTCCCCCTCTCTCTCTCTCACAGACCATGCCGTGTTCTACTGGTATCGCCGTGATCTATTCTTCCTGTTAGTATGATATCATTGAGAACCTGATTTGTTACCGTGTACTGTGTGTTATTCCCTTCTTGCTGTCCGTTTCGTACCTCACATGACGCTTTGTTTGCATTCAGCGATTCTCGATTCAAAAACTCCAAAAGAAAAGTCACGGAGACTACTCTCAGTCAGTGCGTTCTCCATTTGAAAATCGAAAGAGTCAGTCACGACTCATTAAGTGTGGTGTCGATTTACAAGTCCCGTTTGAACACCCCAGCAGTCACAATAGTTCATGGCACGCGCCTGCGCGGTAGCAAACGACTACCGTACTAACGCGCGGTGCGGCTGTCGTCCGATCGACATCTGCCGTCCATCGTAGACGCCGGGGGGCGGGGGGGGGGGCTAGTTGAATGACTGCTTCCCCTGCCCTCACATAGTGAGGTGTCTGATCCATGTGATACCGGTGGACTTCTCGCCTGTTAGGAGCCCCTTCTCACGGCCGATTGAATCGAGTCCCCCCCACCCCCCGCGTGATTGACTCGCGCGCCAAGGAGGAGAATCAAGAATTCCAAATGGCAGTGGTAGAAACTCTGCTGCAGATCTTCTCCACTTCCTCTGGGTGGATTCTGGACGGCTCTGGCCTTTGCGGTCGGTCAATGGTGTTAAAGCTTCTGTTTTGTTGTCTGTGCACGAAGGCTAAGTTTTCATTGTCTTCAGACACCATCCCGAGAACGACTGCTAAGGTCGGCCGAAGCGCTTTGCAAGTGGTCGATTTGATCAGCCTGAACGCCACCAAGGCAGCCGTCGAAGAGTTGGCAGTGGCAGACAACAGTGAATCTTGAATTGCAGCGGCCGGTCTTGTTGCAACATTAGTGTCTAGTAATTGGGCAGTTTACACATATCTATCCGGTACTACTCTAGTTATGTATGTATGTATGTAGGTATGTTTATTCCCCAGCGAACAATGAAATACAAAACGCACAGTGTAAAACGAGATAGAGAACGCGCTCAAAAGTGAGTTTCTGGCGAGGATACTGTATGTAACAACCTGAGTCAGTAATAATCTACGGACGAGGAGACCCCCACTCACGCCAACGCATGCTCACAAGGCACAGACATGCACGCTATTGGGCCAGGACAGGTGACGCCACCAGTGGGCGATTTTACACCCTGACCTGGGTAAAAGAAGAAAGGTTTTCCTTTTGAAGTCTGTATTTGAAGGAATTGAGAGTACGAGCCGAAATAGTGTGTTGAGAGAGACTGTTCCAAGCGTTGACGATACGGTTTGCAAAGGAGTGTTTCTGGCACAGTGTTTTCCAGCGCTCCAGTACCAATTGTAGCGAATGGGAGCGCGACCGGTAGGCGGTTTGGGAGCGGCGGAACAAGGCGTCAAAGTCAAGACCGGTCAAGCCCCGGGCCATTATATAGACCATTATGAGGTCTGCGTGTAAGCGCCGCAGGTCTAGAGGCTTCAGACCTGTGGCCACAAGGCGCTCCTCATAGCCAAGGGCTCCTAGGCCAGGCAGGCGGCGCGTGAGGCCATACGTGTAACCGGGGGGGGGGGGGGGGTGAAGCCCCCCCCCCCCCCTAGCCGAGAGTGTACCCCCCATACCCCCCCAGGTACCCTCCTCCCGCCTTCCCCCAAAGACCCCCCCCCCTAAAATTTCAAAAAATTTCGCCTGCGGCGCTTAAAAATGGCAAAAATTTCGCCTGCGGCGCTTGAAAATAGCAAAAATTTCGCCTGCGGCGCTATATTTTGGACATTTTTGACCAAAATTAGGCGATTTTTGGCACTTTTTGGCCTATTTTTGCAAAATTTTCTTATTTTTTGGTACTTTTTTAGCAAAATTTTTAGGTTATTTGACCCCCCCCCTCCAGGGGCCTCAGACCCCCCCCCCCCTGAGGGGTCCTATACCCCCCCCCCCGACCCCCCCCCCCCCCCCCCCCCTGGCCGGTTGGCGCTTACACGTATGCGTGAAGCGCCTCTGGACCGACTCCAAAGCCTCGACGTCCTCTTTGAGCTGCGGGTTCCACACCGGGGAGGCGTATTCCAGCGCACTGCGGACGAAAACCTTAAACAGCTGACAGAGAAAAGCCGGATTTCTATTGTGGAAGCTGTTGAACACCATGTTAACCTTCCTGCTGGCTTGATTGACTGCAGTACGAATATGCTCGAGAAAACGCATGTCCGAGCCAACTGTAACTCCTGAGTCCCGTGCACTTGTAACACTTTTGAGCGCCGTTCCACTGAGTCGATATTCGGCTTGACAGTTTTTGCAGTGACCTAAGTGAAGAATGCTGCCACTTGGTTAGCGCCAACCTAAGTTCGTTGGAAGCAGCCCACTGGGCCACTGCGTTAAGTCCCATTTGAAGCACCTCGCGATTGGCTGCTGAGTCGGCAACAAAGTGGTTTGCAGTCGTCAGCAAATAATTTCACATGCACCCCCTGTGTGATGGCCGGAAGGTCGTTTATAAAGAGGAGAAATAGCGGAGGACCGAGTACACTGCCCTGCGGTACTCTGGAAGTGACATGCGCATAGCCAGACAGAGTACTGCCCACCCGCACCCGCTGACGGCGCCCAGACAGCCAAGCCTCGACCCAGGCCAGCACACGACCCCTGATACCATAGGCGTTGAGTTTGGACAGTAGCTTTGTGTGGGACACAGTGTCAAAGGCTCGACTGACGTCAAGATAGGCGACGTCAAGGGGTGTGGAATTGTTCAGTTCTCTTGTCCAGTCATCGCAACACTCCTTCCTTCTGGTTCAGGCTATGCTTAGGCTCGCCCTGCGCCCACAGTGCACAAGAGTCAGTCGGCGTCGCAGTCTGGCGGGTCGAAGCTTAGGCTTAACGCGACCGGTGACCGACTTCAGGGCGCGCTGAGCGCGCCCTGAAGTTGGTGGTCGCGCTAACCCTCAGCTGAGACCCGCCAGGCGCGACGTCGACAGAGTTTTAGTGCAAGCTGCAAGTGGTATAAACACTCCCCATAATAATTTGCCGCCTGCTTAGGCCGGCTGTGCCCCTTCCCTGCATTTTCTACATGCCAAACTAGTAGGATGGCCATTGCCTCGCTACTTACACACCTACTATTATGCCGTGCCGCCCACTCTGCAGGCTGCGGGAGTGCATCAGCACTTAGTCGCGCCGTCGACTCCACAGCCCGCTGCGAGCCCGCAGCATCTCGTCGCTCCGCCCACTCCCCAGAGCGTTGCGGCGACTTTTGCGGAGGCGCAATCCCAGTTGTTGCCCGCGACGGTACCTGGCCTGGCCTGTTTTGGCCGCTCCTCCGAGCGTGGCAACCCCAAGGTATGGCTATCCATCTGCCTACGGTACTCCGCGACCGTAATTCGTATAGTGTCGTTCCTTCTGTGTACCTGTGGCGCGAGCTTACCTAAACTGTACCCTGTGCTTCTGTAAATATCTAGTGCAATTGGCCCAAAGTCAAGTGGAGTTTAAATGAGGATCTCAGTAGTGTTCAGTCGTCTCATGTAAGTAAGGAGATGTAACGATTGTGCAAAGTAGAAAAAAATTCAAAAATACAAAAAAAATCGCAAAGTGGAAAATTTCGAAAATAAAAAAAAAATCGCGTTTTTTTCGCCCGGCCTCAGCCGGGCGAACCCCTACGAGAGCTTATCGTGCGTGCGTTCGTCCGTTCGTGCGTCCGTCACGCTCTCAGATCTCGGCGTCGGTAAGTTGTAGGAAGGAGATCTTGGGCTCTACGGAAAGGTCTTGACTCACTGATCATTCAGCTAAGAGACTTCGAAATTCAAAAGTTTGAATTGCGCGCGCTACAGTAACCCGAAGCTTGAAACTGAAAACGGCTATTACTCGCTCGTCTTACGTCGTAGAGCGGCGTGCGATAGGTCAAATAAAAGGTCTCGACGTGCTCTTTCGCTTGGCATTAAAACTTTTGTTAATTGCGCAAACACGCAACACGAAAAGCGACATTCTTGCGTTTTTAACGCAGAAATCGCTCTAACTCGCTCAGCGTGCGTCGTACGGAGACGATCTTGGGTTGGTTGGATAGCTCTCGACTCACTGATCATTTGTTCTTCTATTGGTCGAAACTCAAAAGTTTGAATTTCGGGAGCTACAGTAACCCAAAGGTTTAAAACGAAAAACTTATCTAACTCGCTCGTCTTCCGTCATAGAGAGACGATGTTTAGTTCGCTGAATAGGTTTCGGCACACTGATAATTCCGTTGAGAGAAGTCGAAATTCAAAAGTTTGAATTGCGCGCGCTACAGTAACCCGAAAGTCCAAAACGCAAAACGGCTCTAACACGCTCGTCTTACGTCGTAGAGCGGCGTGCGATAGGTCAACTAAAAGGTCTCGACGTGCTCTTTCTTTTGGCGTTAAAAATTTTGTTAATTACGCAAACACGCACCACGAAAAGCGACATTCTTGCGTTTTTGGCATAGGAATCGCTCTAACTCGCTCAGCGTGCGTCGTAGAGAGACGATCTTGAGTTGCTGGATAGCTCTTGACTCACTGATCATTTGTTCTTCTATTGGTCGAAACTCAAAAGTTTGAATATCGCGAACTACAGTAACCCAAAGGTTCAAACAGCAAATGGGCCCTAACTCGCTACGTTGTCGAGCGGCATTCGTTCGACCGTTTGAAAGCTTACGTTGAGGCAGTTGTTGAACGGTCATTCCTAAAGAAATACTTTTGTTTTTTTAACCCTTGTCTTACGAACAACTGTGTCTGCAAAAATAATTAATCCCGGGCGATCCCAATGTTGCCCAGCAACAACCGCTCAGAAATGCATGTGTCTTGCTCAAAAAAATAATCCCGGGCGATCCCAATGTTGCCCTGCAAGAACCTCTCAGAAAGGAGCGTGTCAGAAGTAGCGCATGGATAGTGAACTCCGGGCGGGCGCGCGTCATATCGGAAAGGCTTTGAAATACTTTACAAAAGTATCCACTCTTTTACTCTTCCACTTTAAAACACTCACAAACCACTCTGTATTAATAAAACAACTCAACTTTTTTAAAACAGCTTGTTCGCCCGCCCTCAGGCGGGCGAGACTATACGAGAGCTCGGCGTGCGTGCGTGCGTGCGTGCGTGCGTCCGTCCGTCCGTCACGCTCTCAGATCTCGGCGTTGGAAAGTCGTAGAGCGGAGATCTTGGGCTCTACGGATAGGTCTCGACTCACTGATCATTAGTCATAACTGGTGTCGAGACTCAAAAATTTGAGTTTCGCGAGTTACAGTAACCTGAAGGTCGAAAACGCAAAACGGCTCTAACTCACTCGTCTTACGTCGTAGAGTGGCAATCGACACGTCAGATGAAAGCTCTCGACGCGTCCAATCACGTGGCAGTAAAAACGTTCTAAATTACGCAAACACGCACCGCTGAAAACGCCATTCTCGGGATTTTAACACTAAGATCGCTCTAACTCGCTCAACTTGCGTCGTAGAGAGACGATCTCGAGCTTTTTGGATAGCTCCCGACTCACTGATCATTTGTTCTCCAATCGGTCGAAATTCAGAAGTTTGAATTTCGGGAGCTACAGTAACTCGAACGTGCAAAAGCACAAAACGGCTCTAACTCGCTCGTCTTAGGTCGTAGAGCGGCAATCGACACGCCAGGTGAAAGTTCTCGACGTGCTCTTTCACGCGGCTGAAAAACTTTGTTCAATTACGCAAACACGCACCGCTGAAACGCCATTATCGGGAATTTGACGCTTAGATCGCTCTAACTCGCTCAACTTGCGTCGTAGAGAGACGATCTCGAGCTTTTTGGACAGCTCCCGACTCACTGATCGTTTGTTCTCTTATTGGTGGAAATTCAAAGGTTGGAATTTCGCGAGTTACAGTAACTAGAAGGTGCAAAAGCACAAACGGCTCTAACTCGCTCGTCTTACGTCGTAGAGTGGCAATCGACACGCCAGGTGAAAGCTCTCGACTTGTTCTTTCACGCGGCTACACAACTTTGTTTAATTACGCAAACACGCACGGCATAAAACGCCATTCTCGCGATTTTAACGCTAAGATCGCTCTTTGCTACATGCAGAAGTGCGACACGGTTTGATTGCTCGTAGTGCGCTCTTTTGTGCTCTGTCAATTGTTTGCCAACACTTTTACAAGTTTTTGTCACTTTTTTAAAAGCGTTGCTTGAAAGAGGGATGTTCTTGCTCTAAGAGCCAAATCGCGGGCGAAATCAATATTGCTAATGCAATACCCTCTTGCGAAGCGGGGGCTCATGAAGCGGAGCATGCGGGCGATGAACTCTCGCACTCTCTGCAGAAAGAAACCAACTCTTTGCAATGTCAGTCAAAATACAAACTCAACTTTTTAATACCAGAGCTTGTTAAGGGGTTTAGATGCGTCGTCGTGGTGCGCCTACGAGAGTTTCTGCCGCTTTGTGACGCCTAGTATTGTTGTGCTGTCTCATTCAAGGGTGCTTAGGCCTACTTGTGTTTGTCCTGCGCCGTTTGCGTCCGCGTTGTTTTAACATTGTCATTGTTCACCCTGCTTTAGATTATCATGTGCCCTTGTGCCGTAGTGGTTAGTGCCATTGTCCGCTGAATCTGCTTAACATTTCTGTTGTGTTTAGTTCGCCATGCCATCGTGGAGGAACAAGGGGGATCACGAACACTTCTACACCAATCTCATTACTTTTGTAAGACGTCGCAATGGAGATAGAGACGGACCACAGACCGGACATATTCTAATTGGTGGACCTAAATTCGCTTTATTGTTGAGACAGTGCAAGTTGGTGCAGCGTGGTTATCTAGCTTCCCGGAATGAAGAATTGGTGCACGCTTTAGCAATTTACCTATCCTTTCCATCTTTCGAGCATTTCATTCTGAAGGAAATTTTCGCCGACGACGTGGTGGACTCCGACCGAATTCACGCTTTCTGGTCCTTTTTTCGCCCGCCCTCAGGCGGGCGACACCCTAGGAGAGCTCGGCGTGCGTGCGTACGTACGTCCGTCCGTAACGCTCTCAGATCTCGGCGTTGGAAAGTCGTAGAGCGGTGATCTTGGGCTCTGCGGATAGGTCTCGACTCACTGATCATTCAGCTAAGAGGTCCCGAAGTTCAAAAGTTTGAATTGCGCGCGCTACAGTAACCCGAAGGTCGAAACGCAAAACGGCTCAAGCTCGCTCGTCTTACGTCGTAGAGCGGCGATCGACACGTCAGGTGAAAGCTCTCGACGTGCTCTTTCATGCGTCTGCAAAAGTTTTTTCAATTACGCAAACACGCACCGCGGAAAACGCCATTCTCGGCATTCTGACGCTAATATCGCTCTAACGCGCTCAACTTGCGTCGTAGAGAGACTATCTCGAGCTTTTTGGATAGCTCCCGACTCACTGATCATTTGTTCTCCCATTGGTCGAAACTCAAAAGTTTGAATTTTGCGAGTTACAGTAACTCGACGGTGCAAAAGCACGAAACGGTTCTAGCTCGCTCGTCTTACGTCGTAGAGCAGCAATCGACACGCCAGGTGAAATCTCTCGACGTGCCGTTTCATGCAGCAGCAACAATTTTTTAAATTACGCAAACACGCACCGCGGAAAACGCCATTCTCGGGATTTTGACGCTAAGACTGCTCTAACTCGCTCAACTTGCGTCGTAGAGAGACGATCTCGAGCTTTTTGGATAGCTCCCGACTCACTGATCATTTGTTCCCCCATTGGTGGAAATTCAAAAGTTTGAATTTCGCGAGTTACAGTAACTAGAAGGTGCAAAACACAAAACGGCTCTAACTCGCTCGTCTTACGTCGTAGAGCGGCAATCGACACGCCAGGTGAAAGCTCTCGACGTGTTCTTTCACGCGGCTACAAAACTTTGTTTAATTACGCAAACACGCACCGCAGAAAACGCCATTCTCGCGATTTTAACACTAAGATCGCTCTTTGCTACATGCAGAAGTGCGACACGGTTTGATTGCTCGTAGTGCGCTCTTTTGTGCTCTGTCAATTGTTTGCCAAAACTTTTACAAGTTTTTGTCACTTTTTAAAAGCGTTGCTTGAAAGAGGGATGTTATTGCTCTAAAAGCCAAATCGCGGGCGAAATCAATATTGCTAATGCAATACCCTCTTGCGAAGCGGGGGCTCATGAAGCGGAGCATGCGGGCGATGAACTCTCGCACTCTCTGCAGAAAGAACGCAACTCTTTGCAATGTCAGTCAGAATACAAACTCAACTTTTTAATACCGGAGCTTGTTGTTCTGTGCCATGGTGGCTGCTGTAAAATACAAGCGTTTTGAGTTTATTCCCCGCCTGATTTTTTACGCGACAGAGCTGTCATTCGCCACTTTCACCGAGTATCTCGTCCGTCACGACAATTTTTATTTCGCTTGATTAATCGCTGGTGTCTCTGTGCTGTTCCTTATGTTGGCCGTGTGGTGCTTGTGTGTAACCGTTTGTGTTGCTGCGCGAGGCTGTCAATTTGAGTTTTCACGCTAAAATAAAATAAATAAAAAATAAAAAAATAAAAAATAAACAAAAATTGAACCAAAAAAAATCTTTATTGTAAATTCTCAGCACACGAGCTAAGAGTTGCTTCGGTCTAGCAGTGTGGCTGTTCTAGTCTGGAACGACGCAACTGAGTGCATAGGTAAGCAGCTTTGGCCCATTGTGTTTGCTGTCATTTGTTTATAGTATCTAGCAATAGTTGTGTCCATAGTACTTGTTGTGTGTTGAATGGTTGTGTGGCATTGCGCGTGTAAAAATTTCTGTCGTTGTGACGTCCTTTTCCTGTCGTGTAGGTATCTTCTGTGTTGTTGCGTTGCGCGCTGTGTGTCATTGATAACGTAATGTTACACATCAATTCTTTCGTGTAACATTACTTCATGTAAGTAAGGAGATGTAACGTAATCAGCACTTGTGCATTCTTTTGAGTGGCGCGTTATCGTAATACTACCATGTGTGTGTTTGCCTTTGTTCTGCTGTTTATGTAACGTTAAACATTTTGTGATTAGGGTAACTTTAGAATTGAAATTGGGTAGGTAGCTTTGTGCTGTGTGCGTCTCTATTAGTTTGGCGCGTCTGTTTAATTAGGTATCGAAACGCTTTTTGAGTATCCAATGCGCGGCTGTTCTTTAAGTGAAATCTTTTTAAAACGTTTTTGTTAAGTAGCCTAGGAATCGTTTTGAATCGTTTTTGTGATCCTTATTGCGCGGGCCGCGCAGTGGTGGAGCCAGCTACCTCATCATCCCCCGAGATTCTGGTTTGGGGAGAATCAAATCTCCGGGAAGCCAGCGCCTCGCAGCAAACCCCCCTTTCCCTTGCCTGCCATGCCCTGCCTTCCCCCCTCCCCCTTTCTTGCGTGAGCGGCATGGCGCGCGCCGCCGACAGGAGCGGAGAGAGAGCGGCCCGGCGGGCAAAAAAGTGGAAAATGTCCGACCCGCCCCGCCGACTGCCAAGGCTCCTTGCCGACTACAAAAGCGGAGTGGATCGGATCGGAAGGGAAGAGTGAGAGGACCTGCCTCGCCGGCCTTTGGACTGTTGAACCGGACGCCCCTTTGGACCCCCTGCTTGGACGCGGTGGCCCTTTGAAGCTGCCAAATTCGCCCCCCCTCCGCCCCCGTTTTGGACTGCCTGACGCCCCCACTGGACTGCCTCTTTCGCCGCTTCCGTTGACCGCCCGAGTCGACGCGCGTCGGACCTCCCAGCCACCAACGACACGGACTTTGGAGCCCTTTTCCCCCTGGGACTTTGAAGCTGCCTCCGTCCCCCTTTGTGGACCTTTGACCCATCCGGCGCCTGCTCCTGCCCCTGCTTCCGTTGACCGCCCGAGTCGACGCGCGTCGGACCTCCCAGCCACCAACGACACGGACTTTGGAGCCCTTTTCCCCCTGGGACTTTGAAGCTGCCTCCGTCCCCCTTTGTGGACCTTTGACCCCTCCGGCGCCTGCTCCTGCCCCTGCTTCCCCACTGACTTTCCCGCCTCTTCTGCTGCGAGGCTGTCCCACTCGTTGGGCTTGGACTTCGACGAACCCAGCTGTGGCCTGAGAGACCAGGACAGCGGAGATCCACCCAGCGACGCCCAGCGGTGGCCACACCCTCCACCTCGCCACTGCGCGGCCACGGTGTGCTTCGTTTTTATTGGAATGTGCTAGTGTAGGTATTATGCACTTTCTCGCTTGCGCGCGTGTGTTTTCGTGAAGAAACTGTACAGTGTAAATCGATGTCACTAACCCACACGCACAAGGGCACTATTAGGTTAGGTATGGAATGAGACGAGCGCTTGACGTGGAGTTTTTGATCTGAGTTCAGAGTGCGGATTTCTGAGAGTAAGAGAATGACTCTTCATCCACTCACTTGCGCATAGGTAAATAGATAAGTGCGGGAATTGCCAAGTCACACAGACAACGTTCGAGCGCGCACTCTTCCTCAACTCCGTGACGCTGGAGAGCCGTTTCCGGCCTCGCGCTAATCGTGAATTATGGTGTTGGCACACTTTGTAACCGCGGCTCATCTCGCCCCTGTTGACTCGTCTATGTAAGAAGTCCAATTGCGCGTTCATATGTTTGCAGCGAATAGAAGTCGAAAACAGAGGTGCAGCCGCGCGTTACACTACCAACGTCAGTGCTTCCACCAAGTGACAGAAATTATCGACCTACCAACCTGGTGCTACCAACGTCAGTGCTTCCATCAAGTGACAGAAATTATCGACCTACCAACCTGGTGCTACCAACGTCAGTGCTTCCATCAAGTGACAGAAATACACGGCGTTCCTTTTCCAGGCAAGTCGTCCGGGGGACGCAGTATACTCCACAAATTTGAACTCCTACGCATAGTGACTCCTCTGCTGTTGTGGCCTGTTGACACTCCCAATCACAAAACTAATGCCGAGTTTGTAATCAGCGCCCCCGAAAACCCCGGAATCGACACACAACACTCCTAACTTCCTATGGACTCCCGGAACCGAAATTCTGCACTTGGGGTACGGTAGCATGCAAATTCGACACATCTATGTCCAAACATTATCTAAACGATAAACGAATGCCAAATTCGTCATCAGCGACCCCCAAAACCCCGAAATCGAGCATAATATTGCCAAAGTCGACCCGACGCCCAAAGTTCAAACCGACGCGGCAGGGATACTGTAACCCCGAAAATTTTTCGAAAATAGTTTTCTGGACCAGATTTCAACGTAGAATCGTTTGAAACCAATTTTGAACCGATTCGGCAACGCATTCGAGAGCTACAGACGCCGAAACGCGAAAATTGCAATTTTCGACCCCGGAGTCAAAAAAGTCGCAGTGTAAGAAAGTTTTTTGTGTTCCAGCCGATTTTCTCCGTTCATGGCTCATTCGATAGAGGACATCTGGGAAGGAGCAACAAGAGTGGTCTCGCCGCTCTAGCTGCTACCTAGCTCGCACAGCAGCGCGTCAAAGTCGACCCGGGGCCAAAAATCGCGAATTTTTCAAATTTGGCGCCAAAATGGGTCCCGCAGCGATCCAATTCTTTTTTTGCCGACTCGGCACTATCGAGGGCTACAACATATCAAAAGATAGTATATACCATTATATGCAACTTTTTCGAGTTCTACCTTGCCCAACCCAATTTTCAGTACTTTGAAAATTAAAAATTTTTCAATTTCCCGCCAACGGGGTCCCGGAGCGTGACCCCGTTTGGTGTCCACCCTGCCCACCCACTAGGCCTACCCAACGCAAAAGACCGTTTGCAAATCGGCCGCTTCACGCGCGAACGCCGTTGACTCAAAGTTTCTGCGTTTCGCGCACAAACGCTATATACTCCACATTTTTGTGGAGTATAACAAAAGTACACGTGAATTATGACATTAGTGTACTCAATTCGACTACTCGCTTTCAAAATTGCGATTTGGTTCGATTTCAGAAAGTTCGGGTTTTGATGGAAAATTACACAAATGTGCGTCAAATTTAACACAAGTGCACGTTCAACCCGACTCTAAGCGGAACATGCAGATTTGCCTCCATAATTTGAATTTTATTTTGCAATTTGATATTTAAATAGTATAGATACTGTTCATCATCAGAAGCTAAAAGGACTTTCGCACTGATCTTCCCGAATTCAGAAACAATCTCTTGTCGCTTCCGTGGCGCAATCGGTTAGCGCGTTCGGCTGTTAACCGAAAGGTTGGTGGTTCGAATCCACCCGGGAGCGTAAATTCCTTTTGCTGCCTTTTAAAGAATCAAAATCCGTTTTTGCGCAATTTGTACACGTTGCCGACCCAAAAATGCAACTTCGGAGCACCAAAACTGTCTTTTTTTCAGGTCAACATCTCACAAATTTCAACAAAATACCTGCTTATCCTCCCCGCAAGAAAACAAGTAGGGCTGTCTTTGCGACACTTTCACTTGTCTGACGGCGCTAACGTGACCGGTGAGGGACAACTTCAGCTTGCCCGACGCCAAATCCCACACCTGAAATAAATACCGTAAGACCTCCAATAAGCGACCTCTAATATGACTACTATTATTTGAACAATCCCCTCTCTAGATCTACGGGGGGGGGGGTCGCTTATTAGAAGGCCGCCTATTATTCAACCCGCCCTACAGGAGGGCCGCTTTCAGGAAGGGGGGGGGGGCTTATTGGAGAGGAAGTGGCGCTGAATTGGAGATTGGGGGGGGGGATGAATTGGAAAAGGGGTGCTCATTGGAGGGGATAGGCGAGTTTCAAATTCGTGATAGCTACAAATTCCTCTTCTTAAAGTTGTCAGGTTACACTGCAATTTTTTCGCCGCCCCCCAGGGCGGCGAGTATATATACGGACGCTATTGTCTGTTCGTGGGTCTGTGTGTGTGTGTGTGTGTGTGTGTGTGTGTGTGTGTGTCCGTGTGTGTCACAAAACTAAACAGGACTGTTAGTGCCACCCAATGGAGTCCAATGCGCTGAGTAACGTGCCGTTGTCCGTTTCTGTTGCTAATTTCGCTATTTCGAGATATTTACAATTAAAATACTAAAATGCGAAAAATTACACTTTTATTTATAATGATCGTATCGCAAAGTTTTTGCTGAAATGGAAAGGGCATAAGACGCGATGAATTTGCGACATAGTTTCGGATTTTAGAATTCACGAAATTAGGGATATTTTCAAGGTTTTTGTCAAAATTCCCAAATTTCGACAAATTCAAACAGCTTAAATCTCAAAACTTCTTTGCACGGATGTATCGAGCATAGTCTGTCAAGTATTTAGCAAATAGTTTCCGCAATTATAATTAACGAACTTTAGGATATTTTTAAGGATTTTTTTAAAATCCTTAAATTTCGACGATTTCAAACAGCTTAAATTTCAAAATTTCTTTGCACGGATGTGTCGAGCATAGTCTGCCAAATATCCCTCAGCAAATAGTTTCAGATTTTAGAATTCACGATATTAGGGATATTTTCAAGGTTTTTGTCAAAATTCCCAAATTTCGACAAATTCAAACAGCTTAAATTTCAAAACTTCTTTGCACGGATGTATCGAGCATAGTCTGCCAAGTATTTAGCAAATAGTTTCAGATTTTATAATTAACGTAATTAGGGATATTTTCAAGGGTATTGTCTTAAATCCCAAATTTCGACAATTTCAGGCCCTAAACTTCAAAACTTCTTTGCACGGATGTATCGAGCATAGTCTGCCAAGTATTTAGCAAATAGTTTCAGATTTTATAATTAACGTAATTAGGGATATTTTCAAGGGTATTGTCTTAAATCCCAAATTTCGACAATTTCAGGCCCTAAGCCCAAAAGAATAGGGCGTCGTCCCATTTATACCCTTTTCAATAGGGCGTCGTCCCATTTATACCCTTTTCAATAGGGCGTCGTCCCATTTATACCCTTTTCAATAGGGCGTCGTCCATTACCCTTCAATAGGGCGTCGTCCCATTTATACCCTTTTCAATAGGGCGTCGTCCCATTTATACCCTTTTCAATAGGGCGTCGTCCCATTTATACCCTTTTCAATAGGGCGTCGTCCCATTTATACCCTTTTCAATAGGGCGTCGTCTCATTTAGACGCTTTTATTGCACTGTGTGCCTGCGGCGAATCTTCTGATCCATATGTGGATCAGGTACCACAAACAAATCCAAGACCAATTGCGGCTATACCCCACCAGATTGTCGACTAAATGTCTAGCGGCACTTCACTATCCAGTGCACATTATCGCGCACACGCTCTCAAGTTTACACTGATGCCAACGTGATGCCACAGTTTTTAGACAAAGCTTGTTATTTTTCACGACGTGGTGATGCAAAATCCGACAAAATACCACAGTTTGATTTTTTTTCGCGCAAAAATCCGCAAAAAGACTATCCCAAACACCTTTATAATGCGGTCGGCGCCGCCGGTGACGAACCAGTCGTTGCCCGGCTCCACGTCCACGCAACGCACCCACCCCGTGTGGCCGCTGATCACCCTGTGGTGTTTTTTGGAATTATGCGCAAAGTTGATTTGATGTCGAAATTGCAAATATTGGGCGAATTTTGGTAATTACAACAATAGTATAACGCCAAAAACCAGCCAATTCCAGATCTTCTCCTTTCGACTAGGCATACTTCTCAAAATGTACCAACTAAAGTTCACAAAATATATTTCAACTTCCGCGCAAGTTCTAACTTTTCACTTAATATACCTCCGATTCATAGGTTCACAACCAAACAAACGACGCAACACGCAAGCTCGCATTCGCTTTGCCGATTTCGCCCAGAGATGGAAATTCTACGCAATATAGAGTCCGGTTAGAATTTCAAAAAAATATTCTAAATTCTTTCTCCACAATCAAACCTGTACAGTTTCCAGGGCGGATGCCAATTGGGTTTGAGTATCATGGGAGCCTTTTTGGGCAGAAGCGCTTTGACGCTGTCGTCTTTGGGCGCGCTTGGGGTAGCAACGGAGAGAATCGGACTGAAATAATAACAACAATAATAATATGAACACCGTAAATACTCTAATAAGCCCCCCCCCCACCCCCAGAATGAGGCTGACAAAGTTAGCCCTTCAGGCGGGCCGCGGCCATAATTAGTTAGAGTATTCGTAGTACTGAAAATAGTGCACAACACTCTACAATCAATATACAACGTACAATATACAAAACAAAAATGTCGCGAACTCTGCAAAATAAAACAGAATACCACAAAATAGAAAATAGGGTCAGAAACCCTAGAAATTTAAAATACTACGAAAGACTAGGACTACAAAACGGCCTATGAGCATACCAAAATATCACCAAAAATTGCCACAGAAACGGAAACACACTCCGCACCACGGAAAATGCAACATTACACAACTGTCCATGCACCAAAATACCCCAAACCTATTATCACGTTACAAAACCCACACTGGAGTCGCGGCGGCCTTTCCTTTCGTCCCTCCCTCCGTCAGCATCAACTGGGCGGCGGTTTCTAAAATTTAAATTTGAACTACCGTATTAAACTTCAAACATTCCAATTTACAAATTCAAAAAATCCCACGTCTCATAGTGACGGTGCCAGTCGTCGGGTCTATATGAACGGGCGGCGGTTTTTCGGGCAATTTCACTTTTTCCGCCAATTTTCGACGTTTTTCCTCCTTCACAGCGTCCAAAACCCGGCCGTATTCCCCCTTGATTTTGACGGATTTGCGGATCTTCTCCCTGAAAAAATGTGACGCGTCGAAAATTGTGCCCAATTGCAAAAACAGGTTATTTTCTCAAATTTCGGCGCAGAACAATCTAATGTTCCATTGAGAACGTTGTATTTTGGCAAATTTTACTATTTTAATCCAAAATTGCTCGAATTCGGAATTTCAAAAATAACTTTTCTGAGAAAGTTTTCTCTCACGCTTCTGAATCCAATTCGGGCGGATCGAGTCTATCGGACAAAAACATGTCGTGCGCCCGCTTCAACGAGCGAAACACCAAAGTGTGCACGGAGTGACGCTGCACAGGCTCTGAGGATGCCATATTTCGATTGGAAATGGCCCGAAATGCACTAAATCAGCATGAAAATAAAAAGATTCGTCGCTTTTGGCTTTTAACAAAACACGCTGGGACGCTGGGACGCGCGGACGCTAGATTTTTAAAATCTAGCGCTACCGTAACCTGCCCGCGAGGGGCGTGGCGGCGGGTGATGTGCCATAATCACGCGTGTGTGTAGGGGGGGGGTGGGGCGGGGCAAGAGAGATAGATGTGCCATAATTCTGTGAAACTTCAAAATAGAATATCTTGCGCTACGTTGCGAGTTTTTTGGTGCGGTTTGTCGCGTTCGATAGAGGAAAGCTAAGCGCTTCGTTTGCTTTTACATATATCCGTACCTCTCATATTATTTTCGAATTAGATGGAATTTGCAGTTTGTCAAGGACACCCTGTAGGCTGTAGCCAAACTCAAGCTTAGCAGAACACAGTATGAAGTAAGAATGGTGAATCGTTCATTCAAATTTGACCAGCCCAATTGGAGCAATTTGCCTGCTATACCAATCACCAAAATGGTGCCCATCTCAAGTTCCAATGTCAGAAGATGAAGACGTGGTGCCTTGTGTAGTGTCCTATAGGCTTGCTCAAGTTAGAGATGACAAGTAGGTGACCCAGGTAAAATTTACAAGTCAAAACTTTCCAAGTCAAAACTAATTTTCCCCTGGGTTTTTTTGGGCATAAACAGGGGCATATGCCCCTCGGACTGGCCATCGTACCCCTAGAAATTTGGCTGATTGGCTGGGGGCACCAAAATGTCCTTAAAATAGCTGGTTAATACAGTAGCTAGAGAGCAAATTTGTCCTGCAGTACCAAACATGATAGAGAATAATGGTCGCCTGTGGCGCTATTTATTTTTCCCAATTTTTGGGTTGTGCATGTTACAAGTTACAGAATTCTCTCTGAGACGCTTATATGAATGACCTTTCCATTCCTCAAACAAAGCTGATACGTTGTCAATTCTGTTTAATTTGTTAAAATTTGATGCCATTATGTGGTTCGCCCTAAAATTTTCAACATGCCCCAACAATTCTGAGTTTGGGGCACCACATGCCCCTTAATCGCCAACAACTAAGCTTGAGTTTGGCTACAGCCAGAGGGTGTCCTTGACAAACTGCAAATTTCGTTTAATTCGAAAATAATATGAGAGGTACGGATATATGTAAAAGCAAACGCAGCGCTTAGCTTTCCTCTATCGAACGCAACAAACCGCACCAAAAAACTCGCAACGTAGCGCAAGATATTCTATTTTGAAGTTTCACAGAATTACGGCACATCTACCTTGCTGGTGCCGTGCCACTGCCCTTCATTACGCATTTTTGTCATGGTAGGTTACGGTAGCGCTAGATTTTAAAAATATAGCGTCCGCGCGTCCCAGCGTCCCAGCGTGTTTTGTTAAAAGCCCTACGATTGTCTTGCTTTAGAAGTGCCATAGATTCCCGCGTCACACCCACCCAGTGAGAAGAACAAAGGTGGAGGGTAGACAAAGCCATAAGGCAGGCATTGACAGTTTGACTGCCCGGTTGACAGACAGCCCTCCATTGTTGCTCAGACTCCCGTCTCCCACGTCACTTGGAGATCCCCCAGAGTCATAAGAAACAGACGGACCAGAGACGCCATACGTAGCTAATCCGGCCCCCTCCTTCGCGGTGAAGAGTTTTCTGGCGGGAGGGGCGTGGCCTAGCGGCTCAACCAAGCACCAGGAATGTGCATGCCTTTTGGCGTGGGGGGGGGGACATCACTCGACATACAAGTTGGGCCGATCGCAGAGAGGCTCCGGTCTCCGCGACTTTTTTGTTTGTTTTGTTCTCGGGTTCTTGCGATTATCCTAGGTGGCGTCTCAACCTTTGCCTGCCTCTCCTAGAGCCGCAGGTAGAGAGCGCCCCCTCCCCCCAAGCGGAAGTAAGGGGCATGGGAAGGTGAAGTTCAGAAGGGTGCAATGTGACCGTACATATAGGACGATATATTCGTGTTCATTGCATCTCTTTAATTGATACTGCACCATACTCCCAAATCAGACACTTAATGTGCCAGTCTTCTCAACGTGGCAGGCCTCTGAAAGATTTTAAAAATATGAAAAGTATATGAATTTACAGGAAAAGTCACAAATGTGAACTGGAAGGATTTTCCTACAGATTCAAAATGAACTACTGATTTAAATTAAATGGATTCTATGTATGCTTCTTAGCGCTATGTACAGACCTTGCGATTCTGACGAGATCTACTGATGTAAATGGGATGCATTCGAGCGAACTTGTCGGCAACGCATGCAGATTTAGGTGTGGAAAATCCAGCGTGCGATGTCACGGGCTGCTTTGCTTTTCTTGTGACTAAGAAAACGTCTAGTACAGTTCTTACTGCTTCACTATCTTACGACATTATGCAGCATAGCTCGTTTCCATACCCCATGACTCGCAACGATAGCTCTACATACAAATACATCTGAATGAATTGGCACCTCGATAGTATGACAAGGATGCCGTATGATGCGCTTTAGGTAGCTCGGCTAGGAGTGAGAGTTCCATCTCTGGGTCTGTCAATGTGTTGCATGTTTCGTTCTGTGCTACGTTGTATCTCGAGTAGTAGTTACAGTATGATGTGCTTCGGCTTATTGGCAACCGCAGTGAGCGCTTCGGGCAGTGACATCGCACGCTGGATTTTCCACACCTAAATCTGCATGCGTTGCCGACAAGTTCGCTCGAATGCATCCCATTTACATCAGTAGATCTCGTCAGAATCGCAAGGTCTGTACATAGCGCTAAGAAGCATACATAGAATCCATTTAATTTAAATCAGTAGTTCATTTTGAATCTGTAGGAAAATCCTTCCAGTTCACATTTGTGACTTTTCCTGTAAATCTTTTTTTCTCTTTTTTTTTTTTCTAAAAGACCTTCTGCAACAGGGACTCAGACTTTGCAACAGGACAGGCCTAGGTCGCCTTGGAAAGGCGGCGTTGGGCGGCGCACGAGAGGCGCCCCGCCCGTTGGCTCACAACCAACCAACCTTGCAACGGACAGACCTTCAACAGGGCAGATTATGCAACCGGACATTACGGCCATTGACGAATACATTCCATGCTATTCAGATCACACAAATTCTTCTGCAACAGGAAGGAACGGCTAGTCTGACCTACTACAGCAACTAACTAGGGTGAATTATGCAGTAGCATTGGATTATGTAAGGCGTATTCGTTAGCGAAGAGTTAAATCAACTGCTAATTGTCACTTCTACTGTCATTTGTGGTTCATTTCTCACGCATTTTGAACGCCAATTTGCAGTAAAGTTGTGTAAATAGTGGCAACGCTCCCAACAGAAGTTTGTACTTGACGTATAAGGCTTTATGGGCTTATATGTGGCAGTCAAATCAACGTATGAGCCCATGCGCTAATAAGTGGATGGGCTTATAAGCGGACAAATCCGGTAGCATGTGCAGAGCAAACAACTTTTGCCTGAGGCGCTATTCTAGAGCAGCAATACGTAACTGAACGAGTAACTACATAATAATGATTGCTCCAAAGGCATTTTTGGTATCATATGAATTTTTGGCAAATATTCATTATCACTTTTCAGTTTTGTGCCATAATACTTCACAATCTGCTTGTGTCTATTTATTATGTCTTGTTGTGTTTTGTTTGCTACTTTGTAGGTTTGGTTACCCTCAACTTTCAGAGAATTCGTGACATTGTCATAGCTTATACCAAGTTCATTGCTTAGTACATTGATGTAGTGTTTTTTGCATGTAAAAACATAATTTGTTTGCTGCTTTATCTGCAGGTGTAATAACATATTTTCTATGAAGCTTGGTAAGTTCTTGTTTCATCTGTTTGTCAAAGTGATTGTCTGTTTGTTGTTGATTAAACCTTGAGGAAAATATTATCCGGTTATTGACAATAGATGTAAACCTTGTCTTAAATCTGTCTAGGTGAGTATTGTTGAGTTTAAATTTCTTTCTTAGCCAATTTAAATATGCATCCAATGTTGCTATAGCACTTTGTTTAACTGAAGAGTAATCAACTGGTTTTGGCATGCGGTATTTTGTTCCTTTGCTGAACAGTTTTCTGAGCTTGGTATTCTCAATTATTGATAGATCCCCTGTAATGACATGATTTTCAGGTATATAGAGGAATTTGGAAGAAGAACTGCATGTGCAAGAAGATGCCATAAATGTTTTTGTCAGAACACTGGCCGGTTTCTAAGAGGTTAGTGGAATTGGAAAAACTTTAATGACATAGGTGGGTCATATTTGTAAGAGATAACTACTTGAGGTAGATCTGTTCTGTTAATGGGAATGAGTCGTTGCAATGACCTGTCTTTAAAAATAGTGTGTAGTTTCAATTTTTCCATGCCACCATTTGGGAAATATGTAGTGAGGAACAGGTCTGGCTTACTGTTTGGAGTGGAATTACTGTTCATTCTACTACAGCAATATGACAAGAATTTTCCTACTATATCTCTGTTTGTGTTGTCAGGTGTGCCACTGTTGCTAAACCTCATGAAAAGCAATTGTCTGTTTTTGTTGGACAGTGAGTAGAAATAGTTCAGCAATATTTTGTTGGTGCATGTCTGTGAAATTAGATTGCCAAATTCAACAACGGTATTGTTGTTTAATTTCTTGTTGGTTCGTCTTTTTCTGCCATGACCTCGTGAAAGTCTAGGCACTTTGATAACAAAGTAAGGATGGTTCTTCATATTCGCAGAGGCAATATTGTCACTGAGGTTGGTACATCCACTGAGCCTTGTGTTTAAACCCCATGGTCTACCAGTGTTCAACAGTCGTATGAAATAATCCTCTATAGCTTATCTGATTTTTCTAGAATTTTCCTCATTTGTATTCATGATGGTTTCAATGATTTGAATTCTCATATCGTCAGCACTATGACCATTTTGTGAGAAATGTTCATAAAGAAAGCTTTTTTCTTTTCTTTTAACAGAATTGTAGTGTTGTAGAAATCGTACCTTCAGAGCTTGCT
>JASAMZ010009407.1:0-46843 GCA_030248115.1 Linhomoeus sp. GSCO2_2 | reverse complement strand
CTCACGCAGCTAGGCGCACAACGTGTCCACTGCTGATCGGCGGTGGGGGTGGACTCATTCAGAATTTGGAGTGGACTCATTCAGAATTTGGGGTGGACTCATTCAGAATTTTGGGGTGGACTCGTTCAGTAAAAGGGGTGGACTCGTTCAGATTTAGCCGAGGATTTCATCCAACGGCTCCATTCATTTATCTTTGCGCATTGTGAAGTGGCTAATGCGCATGACGACTATACACTGTGGATTGAGGACCAATCAGGGGTTGTTTCGTTTCAGGAACCCGTCAAATTCCTTCCGAATCGCCGCTGCTACTGCTTGTGGAGTGTGGTCGTCAGTCCTTTGCAAGTCTGCTGTCAGTCAGTCACTGCAGTGGTGGGAGTTCCCTAGTAACAATGGTGGAGGCGTTGCTGCTGCGTCCTCCGTCGTTGTCCGAAGCTCCGCTCCATTCGACTGCTACTGTGGAAGTTGTTGCTCCCTCACTCTCTTCTGGGCACAATTGGTGGATTGGGCGTGCCTTCAGTTGTCTTCCGCGCTGCCTATGCTTTCCCTGGGTGAGCGGGCGTGGATTAGTTCTTTGATTGGTCTGATTGACAACCTTCTGACCACTCCGTTTGTCTACTTGCGCATTCACTTGCAGGAAGTTCGCTGTAAGTCTTTCTCCGGCTATCTCTATTTTGTGTGCTGCTGCTGCGTCGCCGTTTGTGTTGAAGTGCTCTGAGTCGTCGTCTACTGAGAAGTACTTCTGTGAAGAATGGTCAATCAGGTGGGGAGCTTTCTTTCCATTGCTACCGTTTGTTTAGGTCTGAGGCGCTACAGTACCCCCACCCCTTGATTGGATCACCTGTTAATACTATGTCTGCGCAACAACGTGCGTGCATTTTCAGGGAAGGAGCTATTTGCTTTGGAGCGCCTTCCTTTGTCTCGAAAATGGGGCTGTTCTGCGCTGCTTGCTGCTGTTGCGTCGTCGGTCTGACTGAAGAGACTCTCTGCTCTTCGGCCTTCGCTTCAAGTGAGTACGTTGTGCTAATTCTTTCTGCGTAGAGTAGACAAGTTGCCCCGAGTGCACACGTGACGATTGCAGTTGTTTGGAGGCAGAGCGAGTTGTGTATTTTCAGAGATTCGTCGGATTCGGCTTACTCCTCCAGTGTTGCTGTCAAGAGTTCGTATATGGCTACTTCCAGTGGCTACGGTGGATATTCTCTGTGAATGCGCAAAGTCAACGAGAGTAATGGACGTCGCTGGCCGCGGCTTCGTCCCACCTGTCGCTTGTCGTTGTGCTCCTTCACATTGGCCTCCTTCTCTGGTGAGTGGGAAGCCTTTCTTTCTCTTCCCTTCAGTTGGTTTGATGGTGGGAATTCAAACTACATCTTCAGAGTTGCGGAAATCACAACTATGAGTCGTCTGAACCCCTGGCGTCTACTACAGTATACCTGTGGCCTGTAGAGAGCTCATCCTCTGTCAGACGGCCCTTGAACTCTGGTGGAACTTTTGTCTCTCTTCAGTCAGAGGAATCCTCACATGGTTGGTTGGCTTCTGTTGTTGCGCTTCATTCGATCTCTGCAGTGGTGAGTTGTAAGTTGTCTCACTTCAGTGACTGGGTGAAAGTCCGAGCTTGCTGTGGAGGGAGAGTCGTTTGCCGCGCTTCCAGTTGGCGTCAACGGTTCGAATCTGAGAGTGCGCCCGCCTGCGCTGCGCTCCTCGAATCGATTTCTATTCATTCCCCGTTGTCGGCTGCTGCTGCGCTGCGTCGAATTCTTTGGGTGAGTCTGACTCGACTGACCGTTGATTGATCTACTCTGTCATTATGTTACTGCGGCTACACATACAGTGTACGTGCACGCGCTTTCAGTGGTCTCTGGAATACTGCGTGATCTTCTCGAGTGGTCGTCTTGCGGTGCTCAACGGTGCTGCTGCTTCTACCAAGGAAATTTGGATCTCTCTCCGTCTCGTGCGCATCACGCAACGATTGGTCGTCGCTTGCCGCCGTGGCGTTCCATTCGTCGTCTGTCGCGCTGCACTCTCTCCATATCTCTTTGGTGAGAGAGAGAGAGAGAGAGAGAGTTCGCTTCTTTTAGACAGGACATCAGTTGAAGTGGGAGTAGTGAGGGCAAACGACCGGTGATTTCATTTCAGGATTCGTCACACTTCGTTCATTTTGGATTAGGCTGCGCTGCTCTCTGAACGTGGGCAGATTGTCCGACTGGCTACGCGCAACTTCCCAGTTCCGAAGCGCCCACTTCAGTCCTTTGTTGGCGTGTTTGAGAGAGATAGCGCCCTCGTATATTCTGGCTACCGTATCTCTATAGCTACCATATATTCTGGCTGCTGCTGAAGTGGAACAGAACAGTAGTGGTCTCCCCTGCAGTCCTGCGCTGCCTCCGCCCACTGGAAGAGACACGACAAAGTGAGAGCTCTTCTGCCCATTCTCTTGTCACTTCTGTTACTCTCTGTAAGCTCTGATGGAACGTTGGTTTGAGACGGCAATGCTTTTGCAGGGATGGATTGTGTGGCTACGGGCCTTCGCCGCGCCTGTGGACTCTTGCGCGCGCTTCCAAGCGCCCAGACGGATTCACTGTCTCCTATAGCGATTGGATGTACTCCCCCTATCATTCGCTGGCGCACCAACCATTGGAGGCGCTTGCCGCGGCGCCCTCCTTTGTCCAGTCGTGCCACTCCCGAGTACTTCATTTCTGGTGAGGACAAGTTTTCCTTCTTTGGCGCTTGGTCACTACAGTAACAGGGTGGAAACTACAGTATAGCACTAGAGTGGGTGCCCACATAAGACATGTACACTGGCAGAGATATACCGATTGCAGCGGAGTGAGTGCAAGTGAGCTACCGTTTCTTTTCAGGCGTTCCGTTGGATTCTGCCCTTTCCCGTCTTATTCCGATTCGTTCGCTCCAGACGACGCCGACTCATTTCGCTCTTTCTTTCTCCCTCCACTCTTCCCATTGGACGAAGCTTTGCCGTTGTCTGAATCGGCCTCCCCCCGACGACACTTGAAACTTCCGGTGAGGAGAAGCTTTGCTTGGGGGAAGGGGGGGAGGGGGAGGGTTGAGAGTGTGCTATTGGAGTGTGTATGATCTCAGTGGCATTTCCCTTCCGTCGGGTCTCTGGTAGTGTCTACTGACTGACCCGCACTTTCAGTGAACCTCTCCTCGCAGTCTCCCCCGGGTGGGATACTGTAGCGCTTCGAGTCTTCGCTTCGCGTGGACTCACTCGTGCGCCCTTTCACTTCTGCTCGCAACGTCGGATGGTGCTGCTGTTGCTGCTGCGAAGATGGATGTCTGCTCCTTCCTTCTACCTTCGTTGCGTCTACGAGAGGGCGTCAGTTGTTGCTGCGGCGTCCTACTCCTCTCTGTCTCCTGCCTCAATCTCCGATCTGGTAGGGAGGCTCGTTCTCTTCGATGATTAGCTTTGTAGCTACAGTGCCCCCCCCCCCCGGTTCTACTTGGGGGGGGGGGGGGGGGGATTGGACAGCGACTTGAAGATGACAAGCTCCTGACGGTTTCATTTCAGAATTCGTCGCATTCCATTGGATTCTCGCTGCTGCCTTCTGAGCCGTGGTCGTCATTGCGTCATATTCGGAAGTTGTGCGCCAATCGACGGCGTCCATTCTCCCTCTTTCAAAGCGCACACTTCGACAGTTGACGTCGCCTGCCGCAGCTTCGTCCGCTGTCGTCGTCGCGCCTATCCATAGATCTCTGGTGAGTGAGAAGCTCTCTCTTGGACGATTGGTGGGGTGGGAGGGGGAACGGGAAAATGGATGTAAAAACATGAAATGGGGGTGGAGGTTTGATTAGTCCAACTAGAGTGTAGAAACATCGCCGCTTACAACAAGCGATTGTATTCGTTTCAGATCCGTCAAGCGTCCAAGTTACTTCCTGAGCGTCGGTCGTGTTATCCCGAACGTCAGCTGCGCAGAGGAGGACGCTGACTCTTTCTCCCATTGGACGCTGCTTAGCCTTCGTCGGAAGGAAGCGCTGGCCCCAAGAAGGAACTTCAAACGCTGGTAAGGGGAAGCTATCTTGGGAAGGTGGGGAGGGGAGGGGGTTTAGTGTCGTGATGGTGATGATTGCGGTTAAGTGTGAGCGCATCCAATGGACTGCATTGTAGAATGCGATAAAGTTCCCATCCTTGCGCCTAGATACCGAAATGAATAAACACAGTATGACCGTCCCACAATGACAATCTTTCTACAATATGCACTTGCGACTTCAGGATCGCACTCGTGTTTTCCGAACCGAATCGCCCTCGGCCTTCTTTCTATACGACTCTTTGGCGCGTCGCCTGGAAGCGCGACTGGCGCACCCTTTCAATTGGAGGAGTCTGTGAAGGACTGGAACGAGGGAAGGAAGCACTGGGTGGGTGGAATTGGCGTTTAGGCACTGTCTGAATGAATGAATTGTGCTTTCTGCAGTGGCAACTGTATTTCTGTCTGTATTCAGGCCGACTCTGCCCACAAGCGATCCAAAGGTGTGCTGTGGTGCGTTTTGCGTGGTCGAAGTTTGGGGGCGTGTGGCGCTCTCGGGGGGTGGTGAGGGTGCGTCGCTGTGACTAAGGGCTGACGTGAATTGTGAAGACGGCGTGTCTGTGAGTGGCCACAGGTCGGAGGAAGGTCTCGGGTCCTTATTGTAAGGGCCCAGACGCCCCACAGCGGGGGGACAATCGGCCGTCTAGGATCCTAAGGGGTAACCCCCCTGTTGGGGAGGGAGGCGCGTCGGAAGGCGGTCTGGGACTTCCCTCCCGCTAGGGGAGACGCACAATGGCCCAGTAACACAGCCAAAGTCAGACGAAGACCTGAAGCCCTCTGTCTATGCGACCACCCGACCCCCCACTGCGCTGTCTCGCTCTCTGTCGCTTTGGACGCGCGCGTACTCTCACACGAGCCCCCCATCAACCAGTGGCGATACTGAGGATGGGCTGGCTCTCTCTCTGGCAGCAAGGAGCTACTGCTGTGGAATTGGGATATTCTCTCGCTCCAATACACGACAGACTTCGCCTTGCCACTTGCGTCGTCTCTGTCCCTCGGAAGGAAGCTCGAACCGTGGTATGAAGCTTTCTTTCAGCCGGCCGTTTATAGTCGAACCTACAGTACCCCACCTACATGCTTGTGTGCACTTTCAGGATGGCTGCTACGCTTACTCTACCGTTGGCGCTTGCGCTGCCTTTGGCCTGCGTGCACGCACACGCCAGAAGCCCCCCATCAACAGTGGAAGATGGGCTGGCTTGCTCTCAGTCAATCACAGGCATCAACTACCCTACCCACAACGACCATTGGGAGTCTCTCCATATCTCTGTTTGGCTCTCTTCTACGGCAGACTTCGCTGTGTCTGCTTGGGCGTCTCCACAGGCGGAAAGGCGTTCAACGGTGGGAAGCCTTTCTCTTCTGCTCGTTTTGTCGAGGCTACAGTACCCCCCTTGCTTGAATGTTTTAATACTGAAGTATACTGTACTGCTCCTACTGGGAAACGCGCGCACTTTCAGAGGAAGCTGCTACCTCGTCCAGATATTGTAACAGGGCTTACGGTACCTCTCGCCTCGAGCTCTCTGGATATTCCTTTCAATCCTGGAACAGATTGGATGTTGTCGACGCAATTGGCGTCGCTGATATGTCTTGCTGCGCTGCTGCCTCTATTGGTAAGTCGCTTCGCTTACATATTTGACCATTGCCTTTGTCATTTGCGCTCAAAATTGGCCTCTTTTCAGATGGCTTCGAGCTACTGCTCCAGTATGGGATTTGAACAGAGCGCATGGAGTGTACACGGATTGTGGAGCCCACTTGTACCCCTGAGACGCCTCAGATACGGCCCAATGCCTCTGGGTCCGTTCTCTGACGCGCTTCCGCTTCGCTTTGGCTCCGCAACTGCGCTCGCTCTCTCGGTGAGTGCTCTCTTGACTGCTGGATGCTTCCTCTGTATAGTCACTGAGTCTGCATACATACTACGTGCACCCACTTTCAGTATTGCTTGTCACTTCTGCGCATACCTCGGCGGTTTCCGGCGTTCGCGATCACAAGTTATGCATTGGTGTTCAACGTACTGGTGAACTGGTGCGAAGAAGACACTATCCTTCTCTCCTTCGTGCGTGCGCTTCGCGACACACTGAGCGTCGACTGCCGCATCTTCGCTCCCTCCGTCGTCGTCGTCGCCACGCTTCCTTTCGAGTGAGTGAGTGGAAAACGCCTTTCTATTTTCCACCGTTAGTTTGGTCGGAAAAAGATACTGTAAAAACTCAAACAACACACTTTGTTTGTTTATATGGTTTGTAGTCGTTTTAAAACAATTGCTTACTGTGTAGAGGATTGAGGACAAGCGGACGTCGATTGTTTCGCTTCAGGCTTTCGCGCAGTTCCCAGTTTCCGCTGCCGCGTCTTTTCGAGTGTTCCATATTGGTTGTCGTGCGTCTATCATTCGAAGTGGTGGTGTTCCAACTTCGTCTCGCACGTCGTCGGCAAACGGACGTTAGGCCGCCGCAACCTTCGTCCAGTCGTCGCCGTCGTCGTGCAATTTGCGCGTTATTTGTTCGGTGAGTGGAAGCTTTCTCGTCTTCGACGATTGAATGCTTTTGTGATTGAAACTACAGTAGGCAGTAGGAATTCAAACTGACTGCAGAGTGGTGCATTACTGTAAGGAGCACCCAGAGGGAGGGGCGGGGGGGGGGGGTGGGCTGAGTTGTCTAATCCCTGAGCTGTACAGAGACAGCGCCGATTACAGTGGTGTTCCTATGCGAAGAGTCGATTGTTTCTTTTCAGTTGTGTGCGCCCTCGTGTTCGCGCGTTCTCCCAAGGTTGCGCAGTTGCGCCCCACGACACGGTGCAGCCTTCCAAGTAGCCCTTTCGAAGTCGCCGCCGCCTATGGATACTGCTAACCCTTCGTTCGTTGGGCAGAGGCCCCACATCGCGCGCCTGTTAACTCACAAGGACAGTGTTCTGCATTTGCCGCGAGGTCGATTTATGTGTCGTGCGATCTACACGTTCCGTATAGCCGTCGATACCCGTTGAGAATCCTCCGTTTGCCAAACGTACCTACCTTCAAAATGGTGATATGCGCAGCTGCATTCCTGAGAGGATATTTCGCGCCTACTGTCGTGTACCGTTCCTAAAGTGCGCCATGCTGTTCGTTGGTTTCGCTGTGAAAGTGCGCCCATGACGTTTCGCTCCATACTTTGCTCGCGTGTACCGTGTCATTTTCGCTATGTTGTGTCGTCTTCACGCCGAAAACTCCGTTATTCGATGTTTGTCACAAGTCACACTACACACTTCATAGCTGCCCAAGTGGTAGGCTGACTCGAGTGCTCGCAGTCGCTGCGCCAGTCTGCAGAAGTGCTGTTAGCGACAGGCGCTGCTGCTGTCGACGCCGCGGAAGCACTGCTTCGCCTTAGGTACGGTAGTCGAGTCCTTTGAGCTTGAGAAGCATCAGGTGGTAACAGTTGGCGTCAATCAACGGTAGGCGGGTGCGACATAAGGTAGCTATCTTCGAGAAGTGGCCGTAGCGCAAGTTGAGGTACAGCTGAGCAGGAGGAACCGACTTTAGCCGC
The DNA here is from genome assembly GCA_030248115.1 of Linhomoeus sp. GSCO2_2. Lineage (NCBI taxonomy): Eukaryota > Metazoa > Nematoda > Chromadorea > Monhysterida > Linhomoeidae > Linhomoeus > Linhomoeus sp. GSCO2_2. The sequence continues at coordinate 39,306 of JASAMZ010009407.1, read as the reverse complement.
ATACGGCACGGTAGTACTGTTTTCAAGCACTTCCTACGTACTCTCCGACTATACACCACTACAGTAACATAGTCGGCGTACGAACCTTAGCAGTGCGTAGTGCCGAATGATCTACGGTCGATACGAGATGGGGTACCGACAACTCACCCAACGGGCATTGAAGGCATGCATTGAACTAAACTCCTGCAGCAAGCGGATAGCAACATGACGCTCCCAAACATCACAAATCGCGACGGCAGTGCAACCAGCCACTTTTGCTTACTTCACGCATGCTTCAGAATTTCGGCAATAGCAGCGTGACACAGCAGCATGCTGCGTCAGCAACTGTTCGCCAGACGCAGCTGCCTAGCGGTACAGCAAAACAACCAAATACCGTACCCGAGACCAACTGGCCTCTCGTCGTCTCTCCTTCCCCAGTGGAGGCGCTATACCGTAACCCGGAGGAAGCGGCCGTTGTTGCCCGCGCTGCTGAGCTGGTGGCTCGCCCACTTGTAACGGCGCCCTACCCTCACCACACACACACACGCAGACCAAGCAAATTGCACACACGAGGGCGACTAGAGAGTGCGATGTGCCATCACAACACACTTCAACAAGGGGGATAAATATTTGCAGCTTTTAAATGGCACTTCCAGCTTTTAATTGGCATCTTGCGCTTTTAATTTCTGGCGGCCGCGAAAGGCAGCAGTGCGCTTTTAATTTGGCCGGAAGCGCTTTTAAAATGGCAGAATGCGCTTTTAAATGGCAACTTGCGCTTTTAATTCCGTGGAAGGTGCGGAGCCGTGCCGATGGTCAACCAAAAGGCAGACGGTGGGGGATATAAGCGGGCGCACTGAATGGATGACTTTCTCGTTGCATTCTGTGTGCATTCACGTAACTTGGATGTCCAAAACTCGCATTGCTTGATTGAACATATTGCTATCCCTTGACAGCGTATATTCCTTTGAATTCAGGCTATGCTTAGGCTCGCCCTGCGCCCACAGTCCACAAGAGTCAGTCGGCGTCGCAGTCTGGCGGGTCGAAGCTTAGGCTTAACGCGACCGGTGACCGACTTCAGGGCGCGCGGAGCGCGCCCTGAAGTTGGTGGTCGCGCTAAGCCTCAGCTGAGACCCGCCAGGCGCGACGTCGACCGAGTTTTAGTGCAAACTGTAGGTGGAATAAACACTCCTCCATATAATTCACCTTCTGCTCAGGCCGGCTGAGCCCCTTCCCTGCTTTGCCCTCATCGCGCAAACAGCGATGTCCGGCCATTGCTGCGAGCCATGATTGCGCTCCGCCAGTCCGTCAAGCCCAACTGGAATACTGCCGGAGGAATTAAAAGCGCAACGTGCTATTTAAAAGCGCGTTCTGCCATTTTAAAAGCGCCTCCTGCCATTTCTGAAGAGCGGCAAGCAAAAGCTGCTGTGGCAAATTAAAAGCGCTAGTTGCCATTTAAAAGCGCTTCGTGACTTTGTTAAAAGCGCAATGCAATTTTTTAAAAGCGCCCAAAATCCCCACCCTTCAACAAGTATACAAAGCGGATCATAGGATCACAAAACTCCGGACTTCTTCAGTTTCTTATGATATCCAAGCGAGCGACTGGTTGAATAATCCACGGAAGTCTGAACACCCCAAACGTGCAAGGTTTTGGGTGCAACACACATGCGACAAGAAGCGCCGCGCCCATTCCACGCGCACACGAAAGTTGGCAACCGTCTCTGCCTGCGCACCAGCGCAACTACGCGAAAATAAGCGCCCCGAACCAATAACAACAAAGGATTGTGGAAATGAAACATGGAACTAATACAACAGAAAGCAACTGAAAGTCACACACAGATTGCATGCGCCCAAGCACTAGCAGGCGAGCAAACAGCACTCTTGCTCTTCTCCTAACGAGTCCGCCTTCCTTCTTCTTCTTCTTCAGGTCAGATACTTTGGTCTCAGCAACGATTCATGCATACGTATGGTATTCGCAATATCGGCTGCACTCGAGTGCAGTACAGGCCTGATGGACTAATCGTACCAAAAGTCGTTCTTTCAACGGTTCGCAGACCCTAGTCGCCCTCAACTCTCAAATCTGACACAATTACTGGCTCTAACTCTACATTACACGCACGCACTCCTCACCAACCCAGCCGCAACTCGGACGCCCGCTCAGAGTCGACTCGCCCCATTCACAGAGGGTCGAGTGCAGCTCCTTTTCCTTCTCCCTGTTTGTGTCCAAAGGCGTCGTCAACGAATCACACAGAAGGGGCGCTCAGAGGGCACCCCTTCTTACAGTAACACGGTCGCTCCAAGGTCTATTCTCTACGAAGGTGGCGCGTATCGCAAACAGTTCATTTCCTTCTTCAGAAGCCTTCTTCGTTCCAGTGTCAGCGCAGAGCCTCCTTGGATGATGTCGTCGCGCAGACAGCCGGTGAGCAGAAGGAGACGCTCCGAATGTCAATGCAGGCTTCCTGAGTGTCCTCCACAGAGAGCTGGAGAATCGGCGAACGGGAGCTCAAGCAGGAAGATGGCCCTCCAGGTCAAGATCAGTGGCGTCGTTCCCAGAGTGAGGAGCACCCGTGGAAACATGGACCTTCCTGAAGTCGGTGTCCTCACATACACTTTGTCGTCCGGCGAGTCTACTCGTGAGACGACACTCTGACTCGACACCCCTCCCCCTCCCCAAAACGGATAAAAACTCTGACGTTTGGGTGAGATGAAACAAAGGCGTCGAGAGGCATAGCTTGTCCTGCTCCACAGTCAACAACGAATCACCACGTCTACAACGCCCAGAAATAATAATGCTCTACTAACTCACCAATTCACGCAAGTGGCGACTGGCTAGGCGGGCGCTACTCCACTTCACATGCTGATGCTGTTGCCCAGCAGCATCAGCACTTCGCATGCATGCTGCAAAAGGCGGGGTCTCGCGCAGAAGCTGAGCTGATGACGGAGAAGCAGCATGAGAAGCGTGCAGGCCGCGACTTTCCAGTCTGCGCACGACGCTGTGACTGCGCCAACACACAATGGCGTCAGTCCGAACAGCGGACGACCTGAACAACGCATCGCTACAGTAGCCGCTCAGAACCTGCTGAGCTGAGCTAAGCATCCATTGCACTCGAATGTCACTAATGGTACTCACAGTGATCGAGGCCGCCCGCGGCAGCAACCCGCTCTCGAGCTTCAAGAGAACGCAGTGCGGCTGGCGCCGAGGAGTCGAAGGGTCAAAGTCGAATCGCGCCGAAGTCCCCTTCAGTCGGACCGTCTCGTCTGTGCGCTTTGGAAGTAAGGGTCCGCGTCGTCGTCCATCTCTGTCCGTCTTCCTATCTCTCAGTGCTCTTTGCACAGCTTGGCGGAAGCGCTGCGCTGTTGCGCCTTCATCGGCGTCGAGAGTGTCGGCGTCTCGGCGACCTCTCTTCTTGCTTGGAGTTCAGCTCTCTCACCCACTCGCCGTAGTTGACGGAGCGACAGACGCGTACTCGTTCGTCGGCTCCGTTTGGAGACCATTGTGGGAGAAGACGAAACGAAGGGACAGAACTGGCCGCCAGTATTATTCGTATTATTATGTACCGTGACGCGTTGTCGGCCACTTCCCTCACAGTCAGGCACAACGTGACGGGATTAATCTATTGAAATAATAACACTGAACATAGTCAATGGCATAGTCAGTTCGTTCAATCAAGTAGCACCTTTATCTTGGCATAGTCGCCTTTCAATGCTTCCTTCAATCACCAAGGCCAAACCAAGATACACACTACTGTGTGGCTGTCAATTCTGTTTGAATCACGTTTGCTTCCAGAGTAGCATTATGGTGATGATCTCTTTGGTGGGCGCTCTGTTGCCACCACTCCGCGAGGAACGCCTCCAATTGGTTAGTGGTGGCGAGAAGGCTACGGTGTTGCCCCTTCAGACGGCGCAACCCCATCTTCATGTTGCTGCTTGCTGCAATTGGGGAACAAACGATAAGTTGATCAGTGTGCACCGTGGGCCAGGGCAAAGTCCTAAACCGACCCTCTTCCTTCTGCTGCGTCTTTCCTTTGTTGAGGCGCTCTGTCGTCATGGTGCCACGCGACTTACTCCTCTTCCTCTTCTGCTGCTCCTTCTCGAGCTGCGCTCTCAGATCGTCCAGCTGCTTCTCCTTCTCCAGAAGCTCCGCCTTTCTCGTCTCCTGGTCCGCCTTCTTGTTTGCGAGGCTCTTGCTGAGCTGTTTGATGACCGCCTCACGTTGGGCCAAACACTCCTTTGTCTGAGTGAGATGAGACGTTGTACTGTGTGTCCTGGCGCAAAAGCCTGAAACATCAAGTCGTGCGGTACCTGGTTAGCTTGATCGAGATCTGGAGTTTGTACTGCTCGTAGCTGCCCTTACGTTCGAAGCCCAGGTGGCGCGGCGGCGAAGGAGTCTTCGCGGCTATGGCCTGGCATATGATCAGCGCTGCACGCTTTCTTCAACGGACCACGCCAGGAATAAGCGACGACAACCTCCTTCCACATCTCTTGTGTCTCTCTATCACTAAAGTGATTGTCCCCGATGGCGGGACTGATGGACCGAAAGGGCGGCGCACAGAACCTCGCGGCGCCGGAGCGCCTCTTCCGGGAAACTCGCCCTGCCGTTCGCCAAGGCGCGATCGCTCGCTGGCCATCGGGGCTAAATGAGAACTGTAGCGACGAGGTGGAGTGTTCAGGTTACTATGAGCCACTTCGGAAAGAACGGCATAAGCCATGTCCGGATAATGCAGCAGCGCAAATATTTGCTGTGCTGTTAGTGGTGAGCCGTATTGAAGGGCCGTGCCCTGTCGGCCGTGCGCCGAAGCTGTGTGGACTAGGCATTCGCTCCAACACCGGGAAACCCGCCATGTTATGATGCATTTTCCAAGATGAGAAACTGGTAAGTTCAACGCTTCCCCGTGACGACTCTTGACAGCGAATGGGGTGCTGCGTTGGGCGAATGGCGGGTTCGTTGCCACTGCCCAGACACACAGCGGTGTAACACAAGAAGGATTACAAAACTGAAGGTGAGGGCGGCTGGCCGACTGCGAAGGACGATCTAGTGCACCCGGCCCATGCTCGGTGTGTAGTAGTTACTGTACACATGTAAAAGTGCCTATATGTGCCATACATACGCCATACGCGTGGATAGTCTTCAAGTCCAATTCAGAAGCGAATACTAGCAAAGGGGGGTCAGCCTGCTCCACTAGCAAGTATTTCTCGCCGGTAGGGAAATTAGCTTTGTAACTCCGGTAGTAGGAGCGGCGGACTCGCTTGAAAGGTGGCATGTGGTATAACGACTCAGTCGTGTGGTATAACGACTCAGTCGTGTGGTATAACGTCACAACCTTGTGGTATAACGTCACAAATCTGTGGTATAACGACACTCGTGGTATAACGGCACTGTTTGTGGTATAACGGCACAAATCGTGGTATAACGACTCACTTTTCGTGGTATAACGTCACATTACCGTACCCACAACTACATATAAGTGTGCGCCAACTGTGTACTCGGTCTGCAGCTACATACATATGTGTACTTGCGAAGAATGCGTTGAGCACCTGGTATGTGTTGTATTCTGCCTCACCCGGTATTGCGAGCGCGCCACATTCAACAAGCGGTTTTCGGTTCACAGTTCGATACGTGGCGGTACAGTTGAATTATACATATGAAGCGAATACTCAGGCTCGTCCAGGCTAACGCCATTAAGTCGTGCATCTGCATATATAGCAAACATAACAACTCAAAGGCGGTCAATCACAACGATTGGCACGGCGGTATCGAATGGAAGCTCGAAGAATCGTTGCACTGGCGGGCAATTTCATCTGCCAACACACGAGTCTGTCGACTTCTGTACCAAGGAACGAACGCGAACGCAACAACTGTTCAAGCGCGACTGGGCGCTTGGAGGAGATTCCACAACCTACGGCACTATCAACGATAGTACTCATCATGGGCCCTATGATATCTTATCCTACACTCTGCCCACGAAGCCGACCGGCTTGGTGAAGCACGGCGCAGTTGAAGCTCTTGGCTGAGCTGAGAGGGCGACTGCGCACCAGTCGTCGACGAAGCTCTCGAACTGCTTCATGGCCGAGAGGAGATTACTGTGCTCCACCTTCAGTCGGCGAAGCTCCACTACCTTGTCCGCTATCGACCTCGTGGGGCGCCCTGCTGAACAAATTGGCAAGATTTCGCAATTGTGACAGGATCCTCGCGAAGTCAAACTTTTTCCTCCCAACCTCCCTCCCCTTTCTCCTTCTTGGCTGGACTGCGACTCCTCTTGGGCGGACGGAGATAGGCCGCGACTCCAACAGTGGCAGTAGTCTTCTCCCTCCTCTTCTCCTCCCTCCTGTGCTTCCTCTTCAGCTCCTCTACATCTCCCTCTCCTTCTCGGCGACCATTTGCAGTCGTCTCTTCCTGGAGGCCGCCCTCTCCTCCGCCAGCTCCTTCTTCAGACGCTCCACCGTCGTCTCGCGCTGCGATAGCTCGACCTTTACCTTGGGGAGGGTGGGGGAGGGTGGGACGTCGAAGGATGAGAAGGAAACGAACGCGTCCTCTCACCTCATTCAGGGCGTTTCGCACGTCGGCCAGTTGGTCGTAAGCGGCGTCCGGATCGCGCCTCAGGGAAGTCAGCTCGGCCTGTAGAACGGGCAGAATTAACACCTATCGGATTACGGTACTCATTTCGAACTTCCGTCAAGGCAGCATACTTCGTATTGGCGAATTCGACCCAGGTCAAGCGAGGCAGGCCCGTTAGCGTAGCTCTCTCCTCCTCCGCTCAGTCGTCGAAAGGGCTCGACGATCCTGAAGGACGGAGAGTCGGGTTGGTCTGGAGCGCCCACGCCTGGCGCAGGGGGGAACGCCGCCTTCAAACCACACAGAGCTGGCGCCTTGCTGCGGAAAGCGCTGCAACACGCGCTGACCTTTCTGTGAGCGATAGTATTAACGTTGTGTGCAAAGCGCACCTGTGGCAAAAGGCCAGGGGGAACGAAGTGTGAGCCCAAGTTCAGCGGAACTTCCGGTCGCCATTGAATGGGCCGGTTGAAGAGAGCGGCGCCGCCGTTCGGCCGAAACATTGCAATACCGCAAGCCCCACAACTGACCAAAGATTTGAGAAGACACAGGTGAGCGATGACAAGTTGCAAGTTGCCCCTCTAACACGCTCTTTTCGCGCGTTCAGTGCACGCGCAGTGCCTCCAAAAGCCTCCCAAAAGCCTCCCAGAGCCTTCCAGAGCCTCCAAAAGCCTCCCAGAGCCTCCAAAAGCATCCCAGAGCCTCCAAAAGCCTCCCAAAAGCCTCCAAAAGCCCCCCAAAAGCCTCCAAAAGCCTCCCAGAGCCTCCAAAAGCCTCCCAAAAGCCTCCCCTCAAAAGCCTCCCAAAAGCCTCCCAGAGCCTCCATAAGCCTCTCAAAAGCCCCCAAAAGCCTTCCAAAAGCGTCCAAAAGTCTCCCAAAAGCCTCTCAGAGCCTCCAAAAGCCTCCCAGAGCCTCCAAAAGCCTCCCAGAGCCTCCAAAAACCTCCCAGAGCCTCAAAAGCCTCCAAAAGCCTCCCAGAGCCTCCAAAAGCCTCCCAAAAGCCTCCCAGAGCCTCAAAAGCCTCCCAAAAGCCTCCCAGAGCCTCCAAAAGCCTCCCAGAGCCTCCCAAAAGCTTCCCAGAGCCTTCCAAAGCCTCCAAAAGCCTCCCAGAGCCTCCAAAAGCATCCCAGAGCCTCCAAAAGCCTCCCAAAAGCCTCCAAAAGCCCCCCAAAAGCCTCCAAAAGCCTCCCAGAGCCTCCAAAAGCCTCCCCTCAAAAGCCTCCCAAAAGCCTCCCAGAGCCTCCATAAGCCTCTCAAAAGCCCCCAAAAGCCTTCCAAAAGCGTCCAAAAGTCTCCCAAAAGCCTCTCAGAGCCTCCAAAAGCCTCCCAGAGCCTCCAAAAGCCTCCCAGAGCCTCCAAAAACCTCCCAGAGCCTCAAAAGCCTCCAAAAGCCTCCCAGAGCCTCCAAAAGCCTCCCAAAAGCCTCCCAGAGCCTCAAAAGCCTCCCAAAAGCCTCCCAGAGCCTCCAAAAGCCTCCCAGAGCCTCCAAAAGCCTCCCAAAAGCTTCCCAGAGCCTCAAAAGCCTCCCAAAAGCCTCCCAGAGCCTCCATAAGCCTCTCAAAAGCCTCCAAAAGCCTCCCAAAAGCCTCCCAGAGCCTCAAAAGCCTCCCAGAGCCTCCATAAGCCTCTCAAAAGCCTCCAAAAGCCTCCAAAAGCCTCCCAAAAGCTTCCCAGAGCCTGCAAAAGCCTCCAAAAGCCTCCCAGAGGCTCCAAGAGCCTCAAAAAGCCTCCCAGAGCCTCCAAAAGCCTCCCAGAGCCTCCAAAAGCCTCCCAAAAGCCTCCCAGACCCTCCCAGAGCCTCCAAAAGCCTCCCAGAGCCTCCCAGAGCCTCCAAAAGCCTCCCAAAAGCCTCCAAAAGCCTCCCAGAGCCTCCCAGAGCCTCCAAAAGCCTCCAAAAGCCTCCAAAAGCCTTCCAAAAGCCTCCAAAAGCCTCCCAGAGCCTCCAAAAGCATCTAAACGCCTCCAAAAAGCCTCCCAAAAGCCTCGAAAAGCCTCCAAAAGCCTCCAAAAGCCTCCCAAAGCCTCCAAAAGCCTCCCAGAGCCTCCCAGAGCCTCCAAAAGCCTCCAAAAGCCTCCCAGAGCCTCCCAGAGCCTCCCAAAGGCCTCCAAAAGCCTCCAAAAACCTCCAAACGCCTCCCAAAAGCCTCCAAAAGCCTTCCAAAAGCCCCCCAGAGCCTCAAAAAGCCTCCCAGAGCCTCCAAAAGCCTCCCAGAGCCTCCCAGAGCCTCCAAAAGCCTCCCAAAAGCCTCCCAGACCCTCCCAGAGCCTCCAAAAGCCTCCCAGAGCCTCCCAGAGCCTCCAAAAGCCTCCCAAAAGCCTCCAAAAGCCTCCAAAAGCCTCCCAGAGCCTCCCAGAGCCTCCAAAAGCCTCCAAAAGCCTCCAAAAGCCTCCCAAAAGCCTCCAAAAGCCTCCCAGAGCCTCCAAAAGCATCTAAACGCCTCCAAAAAGCCTCCCAAAAGCCTCGAAAAGCCTCCAAAAGCCTCCAAAAGCCTCCCAAAGCCTCCAAAAGCCTCCCAGAGCCTCCCAGAGCCTCCAAAAGCCCCCAAAAGCCTCCCAGAGCCTCCAAAAGCCTCCCAAAAGCCTCCCAAAGGCCTCCAAAAGCCTCCAAAAGCCTCCCAAAAGCCTCCAAAAGCCTCCAAAAGCCTCCCAAAAGCCTCCCAAAGGCCTCCAATCTTAACGGAATTATCAGTGTGCCGAAACCTATTCAACGAACTCAAGATCGTCTCTCTATGACGGAAGACGAGCGAGTTAGATAAGTTTCGCGTTTTAAACCTTTGGGTTACTGTAGCTCCCGAAATTCAAACTTTTGAGTTTCGACCAATAGAAGAACAAATGATCAGTGAGTCGAGAGCTATCCAACCAACCCAAGATCATCTCCCTACGACGCACGCTGAGCGAGTTAAAGCGATTTCTGCGTTAAAAACGCGAGAATGTCGCTTTTCGTGGTGCGTGTTTGCGTAATTAACAAAATTTTTATGCCAAACGAAAGAGCACGTCGAGACCTTTCAGTTGTACTATCACACGCCGCTCTACGACGTAAGACGAGCGACTTAGAGCCGTTTTCCGTTTTGACCTTTGGCCTTTGGGTTACTGTAGCGCGCGCAATTCAAACTTTCGAATTTCGAAGTCTCTTAGCAACATTACCAGTGAGTCTAGAGCTAACCATAAAGCCCAAGATCTCTTTCCTACGACTTTCCAACGGCGAGATCTGAGAGCGTGACGAACGAACGCACGAACGAACGCACGTACGAAAGAAAAACTCTCGTAGGGGTTCGCCCGGCTGAGGCCGGGCGAAACAAGCTGTGTGTGTAACAAGTGATACGTGACACTCCTTGAGTGTCAGATAGGCACTCCGCGTGATTGTTTTAGCAGACGGGGGCACAGAAACTCCAACAAGTGTTGCATTCCCGATAAATTTGTTTGTTCCCAATTGATTCAGTGTAGAACTAGAGTCTATAAGCCCGGGGTGGGCCTAAGCAGATGCCATACACTTAGAGGCCGATGTAGCGCAAGTGACGCGTTGGAGCAGGCTGTACTGACGGCTGACTGTCTATAGCCACTCACAATGTAGAATGCCAGCGGCACCCCAATTGTACAGGCGCGCCTTATCTACGCTACACAGCGGGGGCTCCCCCGCTGGGGTGGACGGCGTCGGTGCTACAGTACGATGCTCCTATAACTCGGTTCGATTGCGCGTGCGTAGACGCCTTTCTCAGCGCGTCTTATGTGGACGGCGTACTGTAGGCGCAGCAAAATCAATGGCGGACGGTATTTTCGGAATTTCGCGAAATTTTACAGAGCGTGAGTATTCGGCCAAAATCAGGCAAAATGCACCGCAAATCGCCAAACAAACGACGGATTCGCGTTTTGCGGCGTCAGAAAGCCCAGACACAAGTCACACAACTGTCAACTCAATTTTGATAATTCGACCCCGGGACCCAATTTTTGGCCGGCCGGGTGCCGAAAGCAGGGTAATGGCGTCCAAAATTGCAAAACAAACACCGGATTCGTGTTCAGCGTCGTCGAATACCCCCGAAACAAGTGAAAACACAATTTCGAAAATTTGACCCCGGGATTCAAAAATTCGGCGCGGCCGGGGTACGGTACCTCAAAATAGTCAAGACACTTCGTCTAGACAAACTTTTGACGCTGAACACGATGCAATGGTCAATTTGCCGCTAAAGGCACGCTTTCCAATCGAAAAATCCACTCGAAGTCGAAAATTCGGATTTTCCGCTCGGGACCCGAGACATTTGTCACCGCGGTTCTCCCGAACGGCAAGACCGATCTCGACGGTTTTGGTGCCAATCGAAAGGTCATACAATTGTCTAGGCCGGATCGAAGAGTTTGCGAGAATCCACCGTTGCAAACTCGAGTTATGATTTTTTAAATGCCGGAAAAAATTTTTGAAATTCAAATTTTCTACCGTACTCCCGCGTCGGACCACCTAGGGAGCCCGTTCCAGTCCCGCTTCGTAGAGCATCCAAAGGGCTACAACATATCCAAAAATCATCAAATTCGAGCCACTTTTGCGAAAGTTATGGCGTCTTTTTTTTTTTTTACTTAGCAAAAATTTGAATTTTTGAATTTGCGCAAAATTCTTCCACCACCGAAATTTTTTCACCCCCCGAGCACGCTGCGCGTCGTCATAAGCTATCTTTTAAAAAAAAATTTGGCTCCCTAGGTGCTTCGTAGCGAGCGCTAGGCCTGTTGGTGTTAACTGTGGGCTTTACCGCTCCTATAGCACTCCTTCGCTTTTCAAGCGGCGGAGTGCCAAAAAGTTCAACCTATGCTTTGTGTCTGTCAAATCTTGGTGAACAGTGTGGACAACGCTGTTCACATCATTAGCCATATCTGGAGAAATTGTCTTGAGAACGTGTACCATACACGAAGTGCAGCTATTCCCACGATACAGTTGTCTGTACAACTGATCTAAAGCTCAGTGATATCGCCGCATTCGCTATATGTTATCGGCATGACACGACGCCGTTCATCTGATGTTCCGATACGTGTAAACTGTAAATACATCACATCCAACAAAAAAACTTGCCAACTATTGCAGTGCTGTCGTTCTTTATCAGGAATTCCTATTGGCGTACGAACTTTTATTGTGCGTTCACATTCAGCTATAAACAAAAGTGTAGGCAATCTGTGGAATTGTAAACATTTCTATCAAATTTAACGCATGCAAAAGTTCTATTTTGTTTTGCTAATTACCCGTAGTCTATGCGCTTGCCATTTCTTAAGAAATTTAGCCGCTATTCCACCAGACGAAAATGTCGATTTTGACACTTTTCAATTCTAATTATATTCTAAATATCTCGAAACTGCAATTTTTGAAAATTGTAGAACTGTGTCACAAAATTCTCATTGGCACACGACCTTTCCATTTCTGCATTCACACTCGTCAATAAATGACGTTTTAATTTTGGCAATTTATGGAATTCGAACAAATCTCGTATTTCTAATAAATTTCACATTTGCAAAAAAATTTGTTTGTGTTACAAATTATCCGCGGTCTATGCTCTTTCCATTCTTGAAGAAATTTCGCCGCTACCTCATCAGGCGAAAAAGTCGATTTTCGACATTTTTATATTTTAATTGTGAATATCTCGAAATTGTAACTTCTTACACCTGTAAAACTATGTCACAAATTCTTAATGCCACTAGACCTTTCCACCTCTGCATTCACATTTGTCAATAAACGACGTTCTATTTTTGTCATTTTATGAAATTTTGACAGATAATCGCGTATTTCTGTCAAATTCCACATTTCCAAAAAATTTCTTTTGTGTTACAAATTATCCGCGGTCTATGCTCTTTCCATTTCTGAAGAAATTTCGCCGCTAGGTCATCAGGCGAAAAAGTCGATTTTCGACATTTTCATATTTTAATTATAAATATCCCGAAAATACGAAATTAGCAACAGAAACGGACGTCGGATCCGTACTCAGCGACCTTGACTCTACTTGACCACATAATATGCCACATACCTTATTTCGATGCGCGGACAGACAGACAGACAGACAGACAGACAGACAGACAGACACACACACACACATTGTCATCCGTATATATACACCTCGCCGCGCTGAGGCGCGGCGAAAAAACCGTCCATGATGCACCATACTGTATTTTAGCTTTAGTTTTTGCGCGCTAGTTTGAGCTGTAATCAAAATATTTCTACGTAATTCAGATTCGACTATCGGCGTGAATTGGCGATTCGGTTCCTTGAAATCCTTGGCGAAATATCGAGAAATATCCAGAAATCTTGATTCAAACGGAGGCAGTACAGTAAGACGTCCGGCAATGTTTACCTACCGAGTGAATTGCCAGCGTACTGTAACCAACAATTTCGAATGTTGATTCTTGCGTTCTCGCATTCCCTCGCATTCTTGGCCATAATGGTTAGTTCCACGCGCTAGACGGAGACAGACGGAGAGCGAGGACAATAATGCGTCGTCTTGACAGACGAGAAACAATCAATCGGCACAATGAAGCGGCAACAACACTTTGGGGGTCACCAATTGTTCACGCAAAGGAGCGTGCTGGGTGTAGGCGACTACAACGCGTCGTCACTCCTGTGTCGTGCCGTGTTCCGCCGCACCATAGCTACATTCAGTCTTTCCATTCTACAGAAACTCCTGACGTACGTCGCAAACGAAACGCTCCACCTCCGAGGCCCAGCAGTCGACCACCACGGTGGCATTCCCTCTCGTCAACTTCCACGACGCGTACGAGTTCGGCGAGGCTGCGCGTGGAAGGTTTTCGGTTGGATTGGCCTCGACAACAATGAAGGACTTCTTCTGGGCCACATCGTCCACCAGCTGCGAGATCCTGGCCGACTGTTCCGTCACTCGATGGAGCCGGTAGACGATGTGCTCCACCAAGGTGACGGGATGCTTCCAGTCGGCCGCCAAGAAGCTCAGCCAGTCCACTAGAAAGGCCTCGTAGGTGCCCCTCCTCGTGAAGTTGCAGTCGACCGAGGTGCTGACGAGAAGCTTCAACTGCGGCAAGCGTTCCATCTGTCGCTTGTAGTCTCCTGGGCCTGCGCACAAGCATTTGCAGCAGAGGGTCTCCAACGAGTGGCTAGCGAGGGCGTCCAAAGCCAGCCAAGATCGACAGCCGCAGACGTCGAGCACTCTCAGCGAGGGACAAGAACCCAGCAGGTGGGCCATCCAGAAGCCGTCCAGAGGGGCGCCTGCGCAGTTGCGGTGACTCTGGGAGACGGCGAGGGTCGTCAGCTGCGGCAGACGGCCCAGGAACGTCGGCAGTCCACCGACCCAACTCTGGACGCCCTCGTATCGGACGTGCAGTTTCTCCAAGCTGGGAAGCATTGACGGGGAAATGAGTTCGCCGACGTCGCAAGGCCGCCGGTGCCAGCGCGACGGCCAGACAGTGTGCAGCTGCAGGGCCTTCACTGGAACAGGCCGTGACAGCAGAGCGAAGACGGTCGGCAGGCCACCTTTAGAAACGTCGAGCTTGAGAAGCAGTTTGTGGAGTTTGAGCTGCAGCGTGCCGTTCTAAAAGTCTTGCAGGTACGCGAAGTTGCCATTTTGTTTCCTCTGCTTTTGCTTTCGTGCTGCTGCTGCTTATCTCGTGGATGATCAAGTTGCTCCTATTGTGTATGCCGCCTACCGCTCTCACCTGACAATGCTGCACGAGTACACAAACGCAATGTACTGCATACCTGCTAGTGTGCTCGTCGAGAGCCCATCAAACTACTACTAACTACACAATATCGTATCTACATGCAGCGCAACCTCGTTCAGTAGTCTTGCCACTGGTCCCACTTCTTCAGTGCCAAACTCTGCCGTGACCTTCACTGGAGCAATCTTGCTTTTCAGAAATCCATAGAAAGACTCCAGCGACTCCTCAGCAGGAGTGAAAACGGACATTGTCTCCATTGAATCTCCAGCCTTCTCCAGACAGAACACAAAGGGCCGCTTCCCAGGTGCCGTCTCCAAACCGCCAATGACAATCAGGCTTCGATAACAACGCCACACTTCAGGGTCTTTTATCAACTGGTAGAATAGGCGAGACGTATGGGACAGGTTCAACCTGTCTTCAACTGTGGCCAAGCAAGCACCGATTCGTACCAAGATCTCGTGTGGAAGATGCGCCAGAAACGCCTCGGTAGACATCGTCGCTGCAGCGTTTGCAGAGAATGGGAGGAGTTTCGCGGCAGGCCTTCCAACTGCGCTCGTTGTTGTGCGCGTCGTGTAGGCTGTGGTGGCACTTGTACGCGGAGAGTTTGTTGGATTTAGCAGGTGGGGCGGGTTGGTGGAGGCCTAGTGAAGAGGAAGCGAGTTGCGCGTCCGCCCCGCGATGAGACTGCGCCAGTATCGCTGGAACGGATCGGACGACTTTTCGCACTGACGTGCAGCAGTACCTGCGTGTACGAATCTCACAGGGTGCCGTAACGTGCCAAATGGCACTGTACGCACCACTATTTACAACTCTACAGCAGGCGCCACTGCCGACGTTGGAATCTTGATCGGATCCCAGCGTAGTGCTGTACTGGTATTCGTTTGCCCTTGAAGAGAAGCTGCAGACGATGGCGCGAGGGGCCGCCATGGGGCACAACCGGCAACGATTACAAAATGCGGCGTGACCATGATACCGTGCACCTATGCGACTGTGCAGCCGAGACAAAATGTACTTAGTTAGCTTAGCTTGCAACCACTTTGCTACTATTGTATTGCCAAAATAAGATATACTAGCGGCCGAGGCGCGCGCGTTCGGCGCGCGCGGAGAAAAGCCCTGCGCGGGCTCGCTTCGCTCGCCCGCTCTAGGCTCTACGCTGCGCGCCTCGCTCGACAGCCGCCGCCTAACCTCTCATTTGCTTAACTGTGTAACAATATCTGCTTGGTTCGATTCCCGTGCTTGGAAAACTTTTGCTGATAAAAAGTTATTATTTGCGGATTTTTGGCGCAACGTGCTAAATTCTGTGAAGTTGCACACTTGCTACCCTATCATGCTGTCATATTGCCTTCCATGCATCACTTTCCATGCGGCCTCCACTGTATATAGCAAATTTCAAAAATTTTAATATTCTCGTTTGCAGTGTACCTATGCGCGGCGTGCCTGGGCGTGTGAAGTTCCACATTGTCTACGCTACCCAACTGGCATATCAACTGCTTCGCCTGCCTTTCGAAGCGCGCTCCACGGTCGTCTCGGAAATTCAAAAATTTGAATTTTCTCGGCTACAGTAAGCTTTCTCGCGTAACGGACCAGTTTTGACAAATCTATGGGACCACCCAAGGGTAGCGCCCCATAGGTCGCCAGGGTCAACGGGCCCAGTCGGGCGGGACGATCGGGGGACACAAAGTCACAGACAACCAGGGATTAAGGGGGAGAATTCGGAAGCGCAACACTGCATGCTCAACTGCTCGGGTCGCCGGTCATCACGTCTGAATTCACAGCTACATAGTCAGTCTTCAACATGACCACACCGCCTCATTATCGGCAATCAATTCAAAATGTACTGCAAAGCAGAGATCGAACGCTATCAATATCAAGCCGTAATCAGGGTGTCTATTTTGTCGAATCCATCAACGCTTGTCATTAGAACTGGAGAATCGCGTCCCTTTCACATCACTTCACAACTATGAATGAACCCACACCCATGAACACTCTGTAGTGTCCTGTTACAGACTGGCAAGCGTGGCGGCTACTAAACCAAAGTCGGTCTCGATTCGCTTGACGGCTTCTCGCAAGTCTTGCGCATTGTGGATCTTCCTGACCGACTGCGTCACCGGATCGTACAGCACCGAGAAGGGGCGCTCGATCTTCTTGGCGTATTCTCTGTATGGGAGGGTACTGTAGCTAACTCATTTGAACTGGCGTTGCGTAAATTAAAAATTCATGGCCAAAACACACAAATTCAAAATTTTCACCTGAGTTGACTCATGGCAGCCTGGATGGAGTCGGCCACGAAGTAGACCGGCTGGTAGTCGTCGTCCGAGTACTTCTGGAGTGCTGTTTCCTCTGGCACGAACGGCTTGCGCTCCGGTTTGTCCGACAGAGCGTGCTGGGAATTCGAATTTCGATTTGAGGTACAGTGGTCGATGGTTGGTCGTCGAAACCACCTATGTACATACCTGCAGTTCTCCGAAAGCCGACAGCAGGCCGGCTCCGCACGCCTTCACTTTGCCCGCCTCGCGACACAGGCCGAACTCGATGATGAACCAGTAGACCTGCAAACTTCCATGCAGTACGGCACATTGTCCTTCTGTAATTTGAATTTCGCGCCTACCGTAGCCAGCTTCTCAATGTCTTCATCGGAGGCGCCAAGCGAAAGCAGGCCGATCTCCTGACTGAACTGGGCGAAGACGGGGTCGGCCAGCATTGGGACGTGCCCCAGCATTTCGTGTATCAGGTCACTGAATGTGGTTGGAATTACCAAATTTGAGAGGAATTTGATAGCGCTGCGCTCACGGCTCGGGCGTGTGATGAGGCTTGGAGGCGTGCCGAATGTACTGCGTGGCTTGGAACACTCGAAAGGCCAAGCTGGCGAGGAAATCCCTCGCGGAAAGTAACCCCGCACATGGTCTCAACTGGAAGCCGCTTTTCCCTGGAAACATTTTTGAAATGACAAAACCTACAGTATTCAAAAACTCAGTGATTACTTACAGTTGCCAAGTTGAACTCACTTTTGAGAAACCTCGACACGGTTTCCAGATCGGGAATTTGCTTCGCTTGGAAGATCTGCTCTTCTTCGAGCGTTCGAAAGTTGCGCTGAAACTCGAGGCATGCCAGATTGGGATAGAGCTGCTTCAATTTGGTGTAGACTTCGGTCCATGTATTCTTCTCTGCCTCAGTGTAGTCGATTGGCTTGATAGCATGACCGCTGAAAGAGTGGGTTCAGGGTACTTTAGTACCATGTTGACGTTGCTTAGTGCAATGTCTTAGCATCGTTATGTGGAGCCAAGTCGTCTCACTGCTTGAAGTCCAAGGCCTGCTGCGTGATGTTCTTGCGCCTTGCGATGTACTCGGCGTCTCCAAAAGCCTACAAACTGGCAAGCTGAAATCTCAGCTCTGAAACTATTGGGGTCTGTAGTGCACTGCACTCAGACTCACAGGGTGGCGCATGTCGATCTCCGGCTCGTACTTGGTCACCACCGCCGTGCAGGTGTCCAGTTCCCAGATGTGCGAAGGAAACCAGGGTACTGAAAGGCGGCGAAGTCACAAGGCAAATTTTATATCAGTACCATCGGAAACACGCATAACCCTTTATGAACGATTGGACAAATGCATCCAAAGCGGCCTGGGACACCTCAGGTTACAGGGTGCCCCAGGTTACCAGAAGTTAAACTTCTGGCGAAGGGGCAGTGAATGAAAGGATGCTCCAACAACTTTTGCTCACTGAACCGATTTTCACCAAGTTTAATAATTGTGACAAGGTCCTTTATTTTGCTAAATTTCAACAAATTTTGTTTAGTGCGTAAATCCCGAGAAACAAATATCACGATGAATCTGTCGTTGTCTTCGCTGCCCTCTGCCAGAGGTTACGTAGCTCCAGGTAACCTGGGACACCGGTAACTCCAGCTCAGCAACATATCGTCCATAAAGGGCTACATGGCACCTTCCACGTCCAGATTCTCATGATGGAGCTGCATCTTGCGCAGGAATGGGTGGCGCTCCAACTCGGCGATCGCCTTGAGAATGGTGGCGCTCTCACACTCGCCCTTCACGAGCAGGTCGAAGCCTCCAAATGCGGCCTTGCCTGTACGCTTCCATGGGCGACTCTCCAAGTGGTCCACGTGCACGCCCGCTTGCTGGAAGAGAACGTTGTGGTTACTTGAAGAATGTCAGATCAGATCAGAAATGTTGTTAAATCAGGTCAGAATCGTGAGAAATCTAGAGTAATATTTACGACTATGCACAGCATGGGGTGCACAAATTGAGTTACCATGGCCACACTGGACTGCTTTATGTACACTGTATGTGGCTTCATGTTCTCATTCTGCACTGCCTTTTGTTGTTACTGCTTTGCTGCGTCACCTCAAAGGGTTTCAGCAACTCGGCAGACCGTCCGAGGGTCTCGACGCACTCCAGAACGGAGGAGAATCTCATCCGTTTGTTCTCGGTGCTTTCCCAGATCAGTTGGATTCCCTCGGCGTTCATCTGGTTCAGCAACTGAAGACACGACGGTATCAACAGTTAGGTACTAAAACTCTATGTAATGAAACGGAAAATATCTAAGAAATGAATACTCCGTAAGTACTCTAATAACATCCCCCCCCGGTCCCCTCCCCCTCGTGACCTTCGCCTCCGTCAGCATGATTTGAAGTTAATGAAGGGAGGTGAGCTCATTGGTGCATTTGCGATAACAGAAGAACAAACTATGTTAGGCACCTACAACATAGCGAAATACCAGGGAAATACATACGTACGTATTGCAAGATGCCACAAACTCACCCTGCTCGATCGAATGAGGTCATCCTTAGCCTCTTGGTTGATCTTCTCCCTCTGTTTCGTCAAGGAGTCCCTTCTCTGACTGTCGTGCACTTTCCGGTCGATTTTGGCGTCGTCGATGAGGCTGTAGGTTCTTCTCAGGGGAGCGCGGTAGCCATTCTGAACAGGACAGGATTGCGACTGTACGAACGACTGCCATGCCGTGTTGAAATGCGCGAAGATTTGTTACTCCACTTGATTGCTTGTTCTTTATTAACGGTCTGTTTGTTCCAGATAGAGCGCCTAAGTACCGATCGTTGTTTGCGAATGAAAGGTTCAGGTTTACATTCAAAGGAGCTTTGTCAGTAGCGGGCAAACCCTCAAGTATCAATTTTAGAGCAGCGCAGAAAGTCGAGGTCTTCGTGCGTATGTAGTTGAGCATATTTCGACAGACCACAGACACTTTCGATAACGCCACCGAACCAATAAACGGCTCCGTTTGCACTTCACACGATTCCGCTGCGCGACTTTCAGCGACTCACCAGCCTGGATCTCTGCATGAAATTCAGCTCGGCCATCTTCGTGCCCATGGTACTCTGACCGTCAAAAGACTCCTCTGCAGGCATGGGAGATGGAGGCTTATGGAGGAGAGAGACAGAGAGAGGTACAGGGTGGGAGGCAAATTTGAACTCAATCGACCGCGAAGCCGGACTGTCACTCGGTCGGGGAAGTGTGTGCCCACCCGTTCGTTGAGGAAGTGCCAAATTATCCGCGTCTAGTCTGAAGTTGCGTCATCAGATCGCGTTGTGATGGGTGCGGCTACGATGTAAGCGTGCCTACATTACCCAACCGCCGGTCTTAAACGTTTCCTTTTCTCGGCGAAGTTTCTGGCTAGTTTTGGTCTCAAGCTCGATCCCGCTTCATTTGAATCATTTGAAAGCGACGCAAATCGTCGCCATGACAATAAACCGATTCGGAACCGATTGAGACGGTAATAGGCGCACGGACGAGTAAAGAGCACTGAATTCACGGCAATGTCTGTCAGTTGAAACCTCACTTGAATCACCTCACAACAACTGTCTACATGTTGTGTAATATGTACCTTGTGTGATTCATGAATACAAACAGCGATTAGCCATGTTGCTACCAACTACAAACATCAGTTAAACCGGATGCGCTTCAAGGTTTCTTCAAGGTTTACAAAGCGTTTCCTTCTTCCTCGCGGCACACCTGAAACATGAAATGGTAGGACTTGTTCCATGATCCATTTCGCCGTACAAATTCATCTGTCGCTAACAAACCATGTAAGGGCACCGGCTTGGCAAAGCTCAATCCGCGCGCTCTGAGTGCGTCTTGGAGGCTGGGTTCTTCTTGCTGGGTCCCAGTTCGCGGCACTTGCGTCAGTCCCCTCGACACGCTGGTCCCTTCTCTGCGGGCCACCTGCCCGGAATTCAGTCCCTTTGCCACGTTCCCTTCTCCCGGCGACCGAGCCCTACCCACTGGCAGCGCTGCCACTCGTGTCTCGATGCCAGTGCTGAATCCCAGCGGGTGGGGCCCGCCGGGCGGTATGTGCAGGGGAATGGAGGGCGCCTCGAAGAAGGGCGGGATGGGGTTGCCCAGGTCGCCGAAGGGGTTCTTGCCCTCCCCGAACCCGAAACTGGCCCGGTCCTTCTCCAGAATGCTGCCGCCCGCCGTGTCCAACCCCAGGTTGGGTATGGGAATTCGACCCAGGCCGGGTATGTCGTTGTAGTTGATGCCCACGTAATCGCTGGGTCCGCCAATGGACAGGCCCGGCCCGAAGAAGCCGGCCGCGCGGCTTCGTAGGAACTCGAGGAATGGAGGATAGGTCGCCGGGGTGATTGTCTGGCCGGACGCCAGCGAAATTATGTGAAGCGTTGTCAGACTCAGCCACCAGAAGAATTTTTCCATCGTTATTGTTTTGTGTCGCCTGCCATGTGTTGTGCCGACACGACGGCAGGCAAGTGGGTTGGAAATTTGCGCATATTATGCACAGCACAACTGCCATGACAGTGTAACAGGCGCACAGTTGTGAACGTAGGTACTTCTTACAACCGCCTCTTGAACTGTCAAACATCTCAGAGAGGGGCGCGGCCACTTGTCTTGGCGGTGTATTATAAGTATCTGGTAAAAGCGTTAACGACGGTGAACGAGGTATTACCTATTAATGTAACAGGACATTTGATTGATGGTTCATAACGCTATTGCGCTCTCCAAATTGCATACAGTCGATATCGTATATTGTAGTGTGCTGTGGCGTGAGCTGTATATGTATGACCTTGCCGGTAACGGCGACCCCGGTCAGTCAAGCACACACCAACGATAGCGGAGCACGCGAGTTACTCTCCCCGCCCCCGTGATGCACGTAGTACATGGCACGCTCACCTACTAGGTACATTGTGAGGTTACTATTACACAATGATACAACACGTTAGTCGCTAAATGTCATCCGGTCTGTTCCGTTCCAGCGACACTGGGGCAGCCTCCTAACGGGTCATCACATCTTCCCTTTCCAGTTACACTCACACACCCCAGCCCACCACACTCATACCCTACAATTCTCTGTGGACGACACTTAATGAGTGCACCCCTTTTACTGACTGCGTGCACCCCTTTTACTGACTGAGTGCACCCAACGTAAATCTGACCGGCGTCTAGAATTACTGACTGCGTGCACACCACAAAATTACTGACTGCGTGCACCCCGTGAGCCTGGCCATCCGCCACCTCTGACACGGAGCGCGTGCAAAGATGGGGCACAGCAGGCCTAAGCAGGTGGTGAATTAGATGGAGGAGTGTTTATTCCACTTTCAGTTTGCACTAAAACTCTGTCGGCGTCGCGCCTGGCGGGTCTCAACTGAGGCTTAGCGCGACCACCAACTTCAGGGCGCGCTCCGCGCGCCCCGAAGTCGGTCACCGGTCGCGTTAAGCCTAAGTTTCGACCCGCCAGACTGCGACGCCGACTGACTCTTGTGCACTGTGGGCGCAGGGCGAGCCTAAGCATAGCCTGAATTCAAACGAGAATCCTGCTTGAAGTTCATAGAGCGCCCGTCACCAGAGTGCGGAACGAGTGGGGTGCACTCAGTCAGTAATTTCGTGGGGTGCACGCAGTCAGTAATTCTGGAAGCCAGCCAGATTTATGTTGGGTGCACTCAGTCAGTAAAAGGGGTGCACGCAGTCAGTAAAAGGGGTGCACTCATTCAGATTTTACCATTCTCTGTGCAAAAGTGTAACTCCCCTTGAACAACGAGCGTGGTTGAAGGCCTGCCGCGCACTGCTTCCATTCTCTCAAATGGCAGCAGCGACGATGTCTACCGAACCGATTCTGGCCCATCTTCCACACGAGATCCTTTTACGAATCGCCACTTGCTTGGCCACAGTTGAAGACAGGCTAAACCTAGCACAGACGTCTCGCCGGTTCTACCAGCTTATGAAAGATCCCGAAGTGTGGCGTTGCTATCGTCATCTAGTTGTCAGTGGTGGGGGATTTGAGAAGCGGCCACTTTTGTTTTGTTCTCTCTGGAGAAGGCTGGAGACTCGCCGGGATCTCCATCTGTCGCTGCATTCACTCCTGCTAAGGAGTCGCTGGAGCATTTCTATGGATTTCTGAAAAACAGGATCTCGCCAGCGACGGTCACTGCAGAGTTTGACACGGAAGAAGTGGGGCCAGTGGCAGTACTGCTGAATGAGGTTGTATTGTACGAAAGTAGAATATTGGAATAGTTTTATGCCATAGCATCAAAAAGCACGCTCACGCACTGCGATTTTTACGAGTACACTCACTGCTTTGGCAGGCAAGTACCTACACTACAGCGGCATGCACAACCGGAACAACCGATCATCCACAAGCGACGTAGCAGCAGTACTTCGGCAACGCGCAAACACCAGTGGTTCAGATAGCATGTAGGTGTGCCTGTAATACTGTTCAGAATGGAACGCTGCAGCGCAACCTCGACAAACTGCTTGTCAAGATCGACGTCTCCAAAGGGGGTATTCCGAACGACTTCGCTCTGCTGTCGCGGCCCGTTCCAGTGAAGGCTCTGCAGCTGCACACTGTTTGGCCGTCGGGTTGGCACCCTCGGCCTTGCGACATCGGCGAGCTCATTTCCCCGACAATGCTTCCCAGCTTGGAGAAACTGCACGTCCGATACGAGGGCCTCAAGAGGTGGGCCGATGGATTGCCAGCGTTCCTGGGCCGTCTGCCGCAGCTGACGACCCTCGCAATTTCCCATAGCCACTGGAACTGCGCAGACGCCCCACTGGACACCACCTGGATCACCGACCTGCTGCGCATTTGCCCCTCGCTGAGAACACTCGACGTCTGCGGTTGTCGAGAAAACCTGGCTTTGAAAGGCCTCGGGGTCGCCAGCCACGGACTGGAAACTATCTGCTGCAAGTGCTCATGCCTGGTGCCCGGCGACTACGAGCATCTGATGGCGCGCTTGCCGCGTCTGAAGCTTCTCGTCAGCACCTCGGTCGACTGCGACTTCGCGAAGAGTGGCATCTACGAGGCCTTTCTGATGAACTGGTTGGGCTTCCTGGCGGCCGACTGGAAGCACTCCGTCACTTTGGTGGAGTACATCGTCTACCGGCCCCATCGAGTGACGGAACAGTCGGCCAGGATCTCGCAGCTGGTGGAGGATGTGACTCAGAAGAAGTCCTTCGTAGTTGTCGAGGCCAATCCAACCGAAAACCTTCCACTCGCAACCTCGCCGGACTCGTACGCGTCGTGGAAGTTGACGAGAGGGAATGCCACCGTGGTGGTCGACTGCTGGGCGTCAGCCGTGGAGCACGTCGTTTGCGACGTGCGTCGGGAGTTTCTGTAGAATGGAAAGACTGGATGTAACTCTGTTGCGGCAGAACACGACACGACACAGGAGTGACGACGCATTTTAGTCGGCTACACTCAGCAAGCTCCTTCACGTGAACAACTGGTGACCCCCATGCCTAATTTTAGTGTTGTTGTCGCTTCATTGTGCCGATTGATTGTTTCTCGTCTGTCAAAACGACGCATAATTGTCTCTCTCGCTCTCTGGGACTAACCATTATGGCCAAGAATGCGAGGAAATGCGAGGAAATGCGAGAGCGCGGAAATCGGCTTTCGAAATTATTGGTTACAGTACGCTGGCAATTCACTCAATAGGTAAACATTGGCGAACGTCTTACTGTACTGCCTCCGTTTGAATAAAAATTTCTGGATATTTCTCGAAACGCAGCGCTGTTGCCAAAGATTTTTCAAGGAACCGAGTCGCCAATTTACACAGATAGTCGAATCCAAATTACGTAGGAATATTTTGATTGCAGCTCAAACTAGCGCGCAAAAACTAAAGCTAAAATGCAGTATGGTGCGTCATGGACGGTTTTTCACTTGAACATGACCAACCGATCGGCCCCAAAGTAACGCAATCGTGTTTATCGTCCGATAGCTAGCCAATGGAGTGGAAGTTTTCCAACTTCAACGCCGATTTTGAAGAGCTGTAGTTGAACGGTAGTCTTTTGCTCCGAATTGCTTTCTGGACCATAACTCTAGAAATGGTGAACGAATTTTCTTGCGTCCTTCTGCGTTTGGTAGCGCTCGATTGCTTAATTATCGACGTTGTGGAAATTTGCGCATGCATTCTTCTGAGAGGCAGAAAATTAAAAACTTCTGATAACTTGGGGAAAATCGATAACTTTATTGGCCTCGTTCTCGCTCTAGGAACGTCAACTGCTTTCGATAGCGACAAGATTTTCTTAGAATGGCATTTTCTGCATTGCTGACTATCCACCTCACCTCAGTTTCAATGATGGAACATCGCTGCCTAAGAAATCTAAAGCCGTTCTACCTCATGACGAACCTGCAATTCGTATAGTTCGATAGGCGAGATGTGCCAATGGAGTACTGTAGTTGCCAAATTCGAAGCTATACAACGCGCATCGCACAATACGTCGTTGGCTTGCAACGGAGCTACTTCCATTGGAGATTGTTTGAAGAGCGAGGGTGTTCCCAATCAATTGTACTCTCAAAATTACTATTTGGTTACAGCGTCGGATCACAATCATTCTGTAGTACGTAGAAGCTGTAAGTACGTAGAATGCAGATCATGCTCAGGCGCACTCGCTCAAGACGTCGAGGTTGAGGGTTCGTCTTCACCGGTTCCGCTGCCGTTTCTCTGGCGCGTTCTCTCCTCCCACCATTCGTCAATGAAACTGCTCATCTGCTTCAGAGTTGTCGTTTGAAGTCGGTTGCGCGTCTCCCTCAGGCAGTGGAACTCTGGCCGTCGGCGCTTGACCTTGCGTTTCCCCCTGCCTCGTGTGTGAGAAGTAGTGGTGGCAATTTCCCAAAAATAAAACTAAGTAAGTAACTAAGTACTTGGTTTTTGGCACTCCGCCGCTTGAAAAGCGAAGGAGTGCTATAGGAGCGGTAAAGCCTACAGTTAACATAACCAGAGCTAGCGCTCGCTAGGAAGCACTTAGGGAGCCAAATTTTTTTTTAAAAGATAGCTTATGACGACGCGCAGCGTGCTCGGGGGGTGAAAAAATTTCGGTGGTGGAAGAATTTTGCGAAAATTCAAAAATTCAAATTTTTACTAAGTAAAAAAAAATAAATACCGCATAACTTTCGCAAAAGTGGATCGAATTTGGTGATTTTTGGGTATGTTGTAGGCCTTAGGGTCCTCTACGAAGCGGGTCTGGAACGGGCTCCCTAGGTGGTCCGACGCGGGAGTACGGTAGCAAATTCAAAATTTTAAATTTTTTTCCGACATTTAAAAAATCGTAACTCGGGCTTGCGACGGTGGATCCTAGCCAAATTAATTTCTGACCTGGACACCTCTATTACCTTTCATTCGACACCAAAACAGCCGAGATCGGTCTCGCCGTTCGGGAGATCTGCGGTGCCAAAAGTCCCGGGTCCCGAGCGGAAAATTGGGATTTTCGACTTTGAATGGATTTTTGGGCCGGAAAGCGTGCCTTTAGCGGCAAATTGACCGTTGCATCGTGTTCCGCGTCAAAAGTTGGCCTAGACGAAGTGTCTTGACCATTTTGAGGTACCGTATCCCGGCCGCGCCGAATTTTTGAATCCCGGGGTCAAATTTTCGAAATTGAGGTTTCACTTGTTTCGGGGGTTTTCGACGACGCTGAACACGAATCCGGTGTTTGTTTTGCGATTTGGGACGCCTTTACGCTGATTTCGGCACCCGGCCAGCCAAAAATTGGGTCCCGGGGTCGAATTTTCAAAATCGTGCTGACAGTTGTGTCTGGGCTTTCTGACGCCGCAGAACGCGAATCCGTCGTTTGTTTGGCGATTTGCGGTGTATTTAGCCTGATTTTGGCCGAATATACTCACGCTCTGTAAAAATTCGCGAATCCGAAAATACTGTCCGCCATTGATTTTGCTGCGCCTACAGTGCGCCGTCCATATAAGACGCGCTGAGAAAGGCGTCTACGCACGCGCAATCAAACCAAGTTATAGGAGCGTCGTACTGCAGCACTACGGAAACCGACGCCGTCCACCCCAGCGGGGGAGCCCCCGCTGTGTAGCGTAGATAAGGCGCGCCTGTACAATTGTGGCGCGGATGGCATTCTACATTGTGAGTGGCTATAGACAGTCAGCGGCCAATACAGCCTGCTCCAACGCGGCACTTGTGCCACATCGGCCTCTAAGTGTATGGCATCTGCTTAGGCCCACCCCCGGCTATAGACCCTAGTTCTACACTGAAAAAATTGGGAACAAACAAATTTAACGGCATGCAACACTTGTTGGTTTCTGTGCCCCCGTCTGCTAAAACAATCACTTTCGCAAAATTCTTCCACCACCGAAATTTTTTCACCCCCCGAGCACGCTGCGCGTCGTCATAAGCTATCTTTTAAAAAAAAATTTGGCTCCCTAAGTGCTTCCTAGCGAGCGCTAGCTCTGGTTATGTTAACTGTAGGCTTTACCGCTCCTATAGCACTCCTTCGCTTTTCAAGCGGCGGAGTGCCAAAAACTAAGTAAGAGTACGAGTAAGTATACTTGGTTTTCCAAAAATCAAACTAATTAAGTAAGAAACCAAGTACTCAGTTGCAAAATAACGAAGTAAAACTAAGTAAGTACTTACTTAGTTTCAAGCTGCCACCACTAGTGAGAAGTGTGCTGGAGCCCTGTGAAAACGAGGATACACCTATATGAGGGCAATAAACGTGTCTAAAAGGTGAAATTTTGTTCAGTTCGAAAAGCGTTGGTATTGTTAGTAAATAAATTAGTTACAATAGTTGGCATTCGTTAGTTCAAAGTCCCTAAACAACGTACTATGGCGGATATTTCCGACATTAGCGGCGGCGACACAAATTCCCGTCCAAACCTGCTGTAAGTGGCAAGCGTCTGAAATCGATCGCCGCCATTGTGTTGTTGTTGAAAGCTCCTTCCGGTGGGTCCGTTCATATTTCACTGATGGCGTCCGCTACACACGTTTCTTGCGCAGCGCTGAACTTGCAACATGATATGGCGACAGTAAGCACACGAGACTTGCTACTTTGCTCTACGCGGCCTGTCAGGTCTTTGTCTTTGCATCGGCATTCGCGGCTGCATGTCAGTCTCAATAGTAGGCAGATAACGGGCCGACTACTGGGAAGGTAATACTTATCTGACCAGTAGGCGTGTACATAAGTTGCGAACTAATCTGCATATGCACATTTTGTATCAGATAACCGTTGGATCAAACAGACACTCTGTGTAACCAAACTAATGTGAGGCAACGTCCCAGTATGCATGCACCCGTGTCTCCTTATTGGTATATGCAGAGCAAACACATTGGCTCACCAATTGGAGCGCATCTGAAAGCAAAACCCAGTATCACAGCTCCATGGCGAAAGCTAAGCAGCCTGCCGACGCACAACTTCTGCCGATTGCAGAACATTGAACGATAACGCGCTTCTCCTTCTTTGGACCGCGTACTTTGTCCTTCGGCGTCACATCATTATTGTACTGTTCATCATCACACCGCCGACTGCCCTTCTTGGGGTTCGCCCTGCGTGGGATCGGTGCGTTTCGAGTCGTATCCGCCCAGGGCGCCGAAGATGCAGGAGACGACGCAGGCGACCAATCCCAGCCAATGGAAGACGCCCAGGATCACGCCGACCACGAAGGTGAGAGGGAGCGCCGCCATGGCGCACAACATGGCCGAGAGAAGAGCCACGTCGAACCTCTCCACTTTCCAGAAGTTGGCGAGACGCAGCAGGATGAGGAAGAGAAACATTATGGCGAGGTGCCCGAAGAAGAGGACGTAGACGACCGTCTCGACGATTGGGTTGACTCCGTCTATACAATACCGTATATCCTCCAACAATCCCCCCCCCCCTCGAATAAGCGCCCCCTCCAATAAGCGCCCCTCCTAGAGGTATGTTGAATAAATAAGCGCCCAGGGCGCTTGTTGGATGATTTACGGTGGATGACTTGCCTTGGGCTTCTGTGGAACACTGCCACCACTCAGTACATACTTGCGCGTCTGTACAGCATAGCATTTCTGAAGAAGATTTACAGTACTAGCGTATTGCACGGTACTTGCCTTCAGTTACACTAGTGGAGTTGGCAGAGCGCTGCTCGCAGTGTAGACCCTCCCATCCAGTGGGGCAGACGCAGCGGCAGGCGAGTGGATCGGTGGCACTGTCGCAGACGTGGTCTCCAAGAGCGCAATGGGGCAGCTGGCAGTTGGCGCCCCAGAACTTCGTTTCTTCGCAGTCGCAGAGGGAAGCATCGCCCAGATCTCGACGACCGTTGACGCAGCGCCGTCTACCGTATGAAAAGCAGTCATGGATAGAGGGCGTCTGTCACTTTGAGCAGCCTTGGTCGTAACTTGCTCAACTCAATGGCACAACTGAGACTCAGCTCGATCAATAGCCGCTCACTGCGTACCTATATAACTGGGCTTTGTGGTTGGCGTCAATACAGCCTGAGATCCTCTTGCACTTCTGCAGCGCGTTAAACATCGTTTATTTCAAATCTTTGCTCAGTTGAAAGTCAATTTATTTATTTTGATATTTAATATTGGTTAATTTGAATTGGAAGCTAGTTATGAACATACATTGCAATTCGTTTCAGTGAACTGAATTGTAGACTAGCAAACGACTGATTTCAAAGGCAATCTGCAGGAGTCACCGGTCACAGGCGTCGCTTTCCCATCCCCAGAAGCAGTGGCACTTGCAAGGTGGAGAGGAGCATCGAAGACTGCCGTGCGAGCAGTTGTGCGAGTCGGAAGCCTTTACCTGAAGATGCGCAGTTTTCGCTCAATTCTCGGTTCATTTTGAATTCCGACATAATTACCGCCGCCTCGTTTGCTGCAGCGCACCCAAAGCAGGCTGCCAGCACTCCGGTGATTACTGCTACTGCATTATTGTACGCCATTATGACAGAACAATCACCACTCTAAGAATGCGCCTTCCGTTTGACCGCTTAGGTGAAATGAACGCCTGTCGAATCGTATACATAGCTCTGTGAGCATGCCAAACGGAGCAAAGTGGTTGCCAGGGTGGCAAGCGACGCTCTTGAAATTATCATGCTCCCCCTCCTCAACGCTGACCACGCAATAACGAAGCAAAGATTGTCATGCATTTCACACACTTTGTTTGCAATGAACATGAAGTTTCTCTGCTAAGAATTTCCTCGCCAGAGTAGCCGTCGTGCGTGCTGAGCTAGTTTGAGAGTGCCGTACTAGCTAGACTAGCAGGCAAAACAAATGAACAACAAAGGTCACAATAAAGTGAACAACCAAGCGGGCACGTCAATAGCCCTCGGTTGAGCAAACCGCCCATATGTCCACATCCACATTCATGTGCGAATATTCTCTCCGGACATATACTGTTGTGGTGGGTGCGTTTCGCCGCGTCGCTACCTACGAAGCAAACTCGCTAGTGTGACAATGGAGGGAGCGAAGTGTGCGGCAGGTGAGCAAACCCGCTGGTCGAACTGCGTCAATCGAGAGGAAGGTAAATGGTGGGTCGAAAGCGCCGGATATGCATTCCAACCGTTACCGTTCTGCTCCTGTAGAACTGAGCTCAGGCAGCAATCGTCAGTTGAGGAGAGAAGGACTCGAGAAAGTGGGTTTGCTGCCTCTGCCTTGTTGATTGTACAACTGTATGTAGATACGTAATAAAGTGCGCTGCCACTGTACTCAATACTGACAGCTCGAAATAAAACTCCTGAAGATGAATGGACGTCGGAGAACCAAGCGGTTCAATTAATTAACCAGTATCAGAGACCGGAATTGGAGAAACGTTTACACTTACAACGCTACTCATTTCAGATGAAGACGTCTGTGTTGGCCATCGTGCTTCTCTTCTGCAGTCTGGTGTTCGTCTCACAAGGCTGGCCATGGTCCACTGACAAGGGCAGTCAGGGCGATGCACCCTGCGGTCTCACTGGCCTTATTGGGGACTTCTGCTTGGACGACAGCAGCTGCTGCGAAGCCGCCAGTGAGCTATTGTACATCTAGCTTCTTCCTATTGCGTACACTTTCGCCTGTAGGCCGTACAGTACAGCACATTCAACGGTCCATTGTCTAGACCCACCCCGCTCAATTGTGGTAGATCTCCAGGTGCCTTTTGCTGCAACATATGCACGTACTACATATGTAACTGTGTAAGAGTTGGTCTCAATTGCTGAACGAGATTTGCCCCGTTTCAGACCTGTACTGCGATCGCAGCGACGCCCAGTGGCCGACCTGCCAAGACAGCTTGGCTAGAATGAGTTGAGGAAGACGAGAAGTGATAAGGACCAATGTGCCTTCAGCCAGTGATAATCGCTGAGAAACACAACACTTATAGCCAGGGATTTGGGTGGTCGGGCTGGATTTGTCTCTTGTGGCGGACTCGGATGATTATTGATGGAATGCATTTGTCCTCAACGTAGCCACAGCACCGCACGATAGCGAATAAGGGGAGAGAGTAGTCGATGTAGTAGGTACATTACAGTACTGGTCAAATGAACGGTAGAGTAGGTAGCGTGCCACGCAAAACTGACAGTGTACGCACATCAGAGATTAGGCTACCGTCTGTCTGACTATCATATAGCTTGCAGGCCCACGGTTAAAGACCGCACAGGATTCATTTCTGGCGACGATTTTCGGTCTCATTCCACCAGTGCTCAACGAATCGGTGAAGGGTGTCGAGCCGCTCCTTTGCGGCCGCCGCTTCGTCTCGCAGACTTTCCACGGCCTCTCCCCTGACTGAATGAAATTCAAAAATTCAAAAATTCAAATTCTATTCGAATTTGTTGACATCAGAATTTGAGTTCGAACAGCTTTCCATCTACAGTACGCCAATTCGAAGTGCGCTCTTCTTCGACTGGATGAGATACGGTACTGCTTTTCAGACCATCATTGCTAAGCTAACAGAATCTGTGAGGTGAGGTACGATCGTCACAATACTTGACGTTTCGATCCCACGACAAGAGTTACCGCAACGAAATTATGTACCTACAGTAGCTTCATAATGAGTTTCTAAGCCCATGTATGGCCGTAATTGTGCAATAACCGTAACGGCTCGCAAAACTTGGGGAGCAATCATTGATGTACGCATTGGTCGGCGCCGTTCAACAGAACAGCTACATTAATTACACTTACGGCCGCGCCCGACGGCTTCAAGCGAATCACAATACTCCCTTAATGCAAGGCGAAACTCCGCTACAGTACAGTAGCCAGTCCTACTCCTACCGTCAGTCTGCGTGGCCGCGGTCTCGGAGAGTAGGGCGACATCCGGTTCGTTGTCCTCGGCAGTCGAGGTGGCTACTGTGCGCGTCTCAGGTCGATTGTCCGCTCGCGCCAGGGATAACTGGCCCCGAAGGTACCAGATGCAACGCTGCAACAGACAGCCCTAATGTAGACCCCAGTGAACTCTGGAAACCACACCCTACGCACGGTAGCGACATTTTCCGGATAACTCCCCTCCACCACTCCCCCCCCCCCCCCCACCCCCCACGCCGTCCCGGCTCATTTCACCAGCCAATGACGGGAAAGGGAGGGGCGGTTGTGCAGGGAAAGAAACTCTAGCAGCATCATTCCTCGCGCGGGGAATGCAGACTCACGCGATTGAACTCCAGCTCGTCTTGAACCTCCCTCGGAATCTGCCCGCGGGTGGATCGCTGCTCCACGGAATGCCGGTAGTGGAAGTCCAGATGCGGAAGGGGCTGATTCTGTGGAACGCCAACCTGCCACGAAAGAACCGCTTTCTTCCAGCCACCCTATGTGCGGCGACTTCGCGTCTCCGCACAGTCTCAATGTAGCTAGGTACCCAACGCACATACATACATGTACGTAGCGACTACCGTACAGGACACGACAGTCGTGCCCCTCGAGCTCTAGTTTGGGAAGGCATTGCGTACTGGAGATGACACTGGGCAGTTAAAATAAGTGTTCTTATGCTGCATGAATACATGGTGGCCCACGGTGGCTTTTTGCAACTTTGTTTAAAACTTACGGAGATTGAGCCGACCGAATCTTGAGCTTGGAAGGTTCATATATTTTAGGTGGTTGTACTGCTAAGGTCAACTTTGATGTGCTGCCAAGTGAGAGTTTTGGCGTGTACCACACGCTGCGGCTGAACTGACAGGTTCGCAAAGCCGAAGTCCAAAATGTAACCACCAAGGAAATTATCCTGGCTTGCGCTATGATGAACATTTTGTGAAGTAGTAAACAGCACCAAATGGAGAAAGGAACAGCCTATCAGACGATAAAAGAATCGGCTCTGCACATCAATCGCGAGATTCGGCCCGCCCATCAAAGTGGGCAGCGTTCTTCTTGGAGACCTACAGTCGAATCATAGCTTGAACGGTAGTCACTTCCACCTACACCAAAGGTCTTCAACCCAGAGTCCTCACCATTAGCTCCTGCTTCTCCTCGGGCGTGGGCGAGCGCACCCGTTCGGGCTGCGGCTTGTCGCAAGGCTGAGACGGAAGCACATAGGGTTGGTAGCGACCTGGGTCCCTTGTCGCCGACACGCCACCACGGAACATTTCTACTGTGGTTCACGATTGTATCGTTGCAGCTTGACGACACTATAATGACTAAACCTTTGTCCACTTCGAAATAGCGCTCTATCCGGTCCAAACACAGATCTGCCCACAAGTAGGATACACCTAATAGGAATAGCACCGAAACGATCTCCCGTAGACTGTGGCGTAGAGTAGACGCTAGGCTTTTGATCCTCTCCAGATGGCGACGCAAGACAAGTCCGCCACTCGCCAGGCGTCGACGCGGCGAGCGGAAGTGCGTGCTGTGCAGCGTCTGTATCTGCTGAGTGCTGACCCCCCCCCCCCCCCCCCCCCCCCCCCACCCCTCCTTCGTCCGTCTTTCTTCCACACCCCACGCATCTGTTGTTCCACCCTAGATCTCACTCCGCTAGGATAGTTTAAAGATAGACACACCTTTATACACACCTTGTTAGTATACCCCTCCTCGCAATCCCTGCAAAGGCGAGAACGGATTGCTCGCCTCCAGCGTACTGCCGCTCTTCTTTCGAAAGGCAAATGGGGCACGGCAAGGTTCCACTACCGCATAGGTAACAGCCAAACGGCTGGTAGTAGACTGTCCACGTGGACACCGTTTTACCATGTGAATTACTGTGTACATAGAACTTTGTTTCACAGGAATGCACAATGGCAATGCCGCACTTTATTTGCATAGCAAGAAGTCACCTACATACCAGCAACACACTCAACGCATTGTGTTGTCGTATACGTTGGCAACACAAGTCCTGTTAGTGTGAAACCTTATCTTCTCTTGAAGTCAGCGTCATACCATCAGCACACTTTGTACCAGCCTCTCAAACCGAGTGGTCAAACCGTCAAAGTCAGTATCACTTTGGGACAATGGTTTGTGGACGGTTGTTGTGTTGGACAATTGCTGTTTTAGCGGCGGTTGTAACGGTTAGCGTAACGGCTGTCTACTTCTACTTCGTCAACTGGGCTACTCCAAGTCAGGCAGGTACACAGAGACCGAGTTGAGAGCTTCAACTGTCAACACTGACAGTTTCTTTCCCCACTATTTTCAGACAAGTTCACCTCCAGTGTGGTCAACTGTTCCTCTTCTGGCCACTCCACGGTTCGGCAAGTGGTCGAGTTGGATCGCTACGACGAACGCGCTCAGTCCTACTTCATATCCGACGAATCCTACGACTACCACTTATTGATCGACACTGGCGTCGGCGACGACGACTACGACATTAGGAGCTTCATCGCCAGTATAGTGGGGAGGAGCTATTTGAATTCGAAAAAGTTGATCGTCGTCAACACCCACTCGCACTTCGACCACGCCGGAGGCAATTGGAGAATGATGGACGGCCCGTACGACCTGCAAGAGGAAGTCGAGGACATCTGCATAAGTATGCATTTGATGTGTGCTCGACTTTGCGTGTCTGCGTTGGTTTTCCCTGCATGACTGCAAGGAGATTGCAAAATTACTGTCAGTTGATGCAAATGCAAATGCAAAGGTCAGATGCAAAATAAGGTTCAGTTTGCCTCAATGAAATCAAAACTTGCTCACAAGTTCAGGCGGCGTCGACCCTGCCTACACGAGGAATACAACTCTCAATGTCGGCCGATCTGACGTTCCACCCGCCAGGCCATATCGAGTGACTCGCTGGCTCGACGACGGCGAAATTACCGAACTCAAGCGGAACTGTCAACAGTACGACGTAGGCCAGCAGATGGCGTGCTCTCACACTTTGGAATTCCAGCTTGGTGAGATGGTTTTGAAAATCTTTGCAGCCTGACGCTTGCCTAACCGCGCTGGCGGTGTCTGGTCACACGCCCGATTCGGCTGCGTTCTACTACGGCAGGGAGAAGCTTCTGTTCGTTGGCGACTTCGTGTACACCGGACCAGTGCTGTGTAAGAAGAAGATTTGATACTTCGACATACTGTAACTTCTCCGATTCCCTTCCACACCATGATCATCCATTGCACGTCGTCTGATTGAAGGCGGGAGTGGGGGCTGGAGGGGGGGGGGGCGGGGGGGGGGGGGGGGGGGAGGGCTGGGGATGTTATTGGGCCTGGGCAATTCAGCTACCGTTCTTCCATTAAGGCAACTACCTAACTCGTTTAGCCTGCGGACCACGCAGCGACATCCACGCTTATCTGGCCTCGACACAGAAGCTGTTGCGCTTCGTCCAAGGTGAGTTTTATCGTCGTCTCTTGGTTGAACTGCAGAGATCTACAGTAAATGAGCCGCATCTGCAGCACTGCCCAATGGCGGCTCTAACGTCCACATGGCCTGCGGTCACTCCAACAAGTGCCTGAGGGCCGTGGAAACGCTGCAGGCGCTTCAGGCCTTGGTGCAATCAGTGATCGCCGGAACGGCTCAACAGCTTCCGATTCCAGAGTTCGTTCAGCTCTACTGCGCGGATCCAGCGGCGAACGCCGCCTACAAAGCACAAGGGGTCGAGATTTACTTGATCGCTCCGAAGAGACCTTGATCCCTATGAAACTGGGCTCTGCGTACGCGAACTATACACGGTAGCGTTTTCAGAGAAGAAGAACTGGTTTAGATTAGAAACTTCTCTGCCAACGAGGAGGGCTGCTGGCTATGTTACGTATGCCAACATAGTCGTTCATCGTGACTGCTTTTGCTTTTCCCACTCTCATCTCCACGTTAGCAGATGGAATCATGACGTACAGTACGTAACTACGTACTTGCACAGTGTACCGCGCTGTGTTCGTGAATAACATTTTCGGACGAAACAGGCTGGGCGACAGAAGACCCGATGCAAATTCTTCGGTGGGCGCTGGCGCTCTTATTAACCAATCCTGCGGTATTTGCTGAAACTCAATCGTTCGAATGTGGGGCCCATTGATGGTGGGACCATGAGATCAAGAAGTGTAACTGTGACGCCAGCCAGTATGTCTTTGGAGAGCGCTGCAGCATCTATTGTGGTAAGCGCCTGAGAGCCTAGATCCATACGGAAGGGGTTTCGACCAATGTGTCCATTGTTCCAAGATTTCGGAAATTGTTTTGTTCTTGTTTTGTTCCAAGGGGGCCTACAAATAAATCTTTTTGTTCTTGTTCTTGTTCCAACCAAAATCTTTGAACATTGTTAACAATTCAAAGAACATTGTTCTTGAAGTGTTCCAGTCCGTATAACGATGACCCTAAGCAGGTTTGGTTAGTGCAGCTGCGGTAGCAAATAGCCCACAGCATTTTACAGTTTTGAGTTTGCACCATGTCGAAACTGTTCTACATTTGTTCCTAAACTGTGCTTCATTCCATATCGTTCCCATTGTGTTATGGGTGGTGTTTTGCTACACAGCACATTGTAAAACGAACAATCAAGGAACAATTTAAGAACAATTTGGCCAATTGTTCCAGGCGTACTGTACGTCACATTGTTTTTGTTTTGTTCTTGTTCCAGAAAATCGATGTTTTGTTCTTGTTCCAGAAACAAATAGTTCTTGTTTTGTTAGTAGGAATTTTGTTCCGGAACATTGTTCCGCCAGAACATTGGACACAGTGGTTTCGCCAAGGCCAGCAGTCGTCTCCATTGCTTCGGTTACATCCAACGTCAACGAGTTCGACACAAGAGTGGCGCAGCGCTGCGTGTGTCGGTCCGGGTGGACGGGCACATGTCCTGTCAGTGTCAACAACCTTGCTACTTCTTGGCGGTCGTGGCGCTTGGTGCCATTCTCCTCGCCCTGGGAGCTGTCGCCTGCCCGTGGCTGTGCATGAGACGCGCCCGCTTGAGGCCAACTGACCAACGGCAGGCAATGGAGCGATGCAGGGCCATCTTTGAAGGGGTGGTCGTTGAGGAAGGGAGTTACTCCATACCACTCCCAAGATACACCGAAGTGTAGGGGCCGCCGCCGCCCAGCCACTTTGAACTGGATGTGTCCCGCTTATGACCCCAGCGGGACCATGGCGACCACCATGAGAAGTACACCAAATGTGTATCTCTTCGGCAATCCGTGTGAAGAGCGGTGAGCACACTGTATGTGTACACATGGTGGCAATCGGGCGTCGTGTCGAAGGGTCGGTCTGTCGAACCGTGTTGTAGATGGTATCAATTGATTCCCGTTCTTCGCATGTCTTTCCAAAATCCAAATCGCGTGACGGAATATGTAGATATTCTGAGCGCGCAGACTGAAACCTTGAGCACGCGGCACAATATACCGTACCTACATACGAAGCCCTGTCGGTCGTTTCCTCATATTGATTTGCGGGCATCGATGTACGCCACGTGCAGCAGGTGCTACAGTACTTGTACGAAGCAGGAACTCCGTTAGAGAACGACGGAAATCGCCGGCTGAGTCTTCAAAATTGAATTCGAACTTCGAAGCTTTGTTTCTGCAGTTTTCGAAGCGGATCTTGTGAATTTGAGGCCTCGCCGTTGTTTCCGAAGCATTTGCTGCGTATGGCGTGCCTTTTCGCCGCCGAAGTGGTATGAAACCTTTGTTTTTCTAAGATGTTGACATAGGTGCAGGCCACCCGGAGGCCAGGGGGGGGGGGGGGGGGGGGGGGGTTCTAGTTAAGGAAAATTTTTGAGAGGGGGGGGCCAGTGAACAGCTTTTTAGAATGGCCAAAAATACGCTAAAAATCGCCTTAATTTGGTCAAAAACACGCTAATTTGTGCATAAATAGACGAAATATAGCGCCGCAGGCGAAAATTTGGACAAAATAGGACCAAAAACTACCAAAAATACAAGAAAATTTCCGAAATTTCCGGATTTTTTCCCGAATTTCGGATGCCAGGGGGGGGGGGAGTATCAGTGAAAAGTTCACTAGAGGCCAGGGGAAGGGGGGGGGGGGGGGTTCCCCCCCCCCCCCCCCCCCCCCCCCCCCGCCTGCACCTATGGATGTTGAGCCTCTCAAACCGGGTGGTCAAACCGTCAAAGTCAGCATCACTTTGGGACAATGGTTTGTGGACGGTTGTTGTGTTGGACAATTGCTGTTTTAGCGGCGGTTGTAACGGTTAGCGTAGCGGCTGGCTACTTTTCTCACCTATGGGGCCACTCCAAACCAGGAAGGTACATAGAGACAGAGTTGAGAGCTTCAACTGTCAGCACTAACATTTCTTTTCCCCACAATTTTCAGACAAGTTCACCTTAAGTCTGGTCAACTGTTCCTCTTCTGGCCACTCCACGGTTCGGCAAGTGGTCGAGTTGGATCGCTATGACGACCGCGCTCAGTCCTACTGCTGATCCGACGACTCGTACGACTACGACTTATTGATCGACACTGGCATCGGCGACGACGACTACAACATTAGGAGCTTAATAGCAGGTATGGTGGGAGAGCTATTTGAATTCGAAAAGGTTGATCGTCGTCAACACCCATTCGCACTTCGACCACGCCGGAGGCGATTGGAGAATGATGGACGGCCCGTGGGACCTGCAAGAGGAAGTCGAGGACATCTGCATAAGTATGCATTTGATGTGTACTCGACTTTGCGTGTCTGCGTTGAAGTTTCCCCTGCATGACTGCAAGGAGATTGCAAAATTACTGTGGTAGCACTTCGTGCTTGTTCGGCAGCATGAAATTGCAGTAACGTTTAGTTTGCCTCAATGAAATCAAAACTTGCTCACAAGTTCAGGCGGCGTCGACCCTGCCTACACGAGGAATACAATTCTCAATGTCGGCCGATCTGACGTTCAACCCGCCAGGCCATATCGAGTGACTCGCTGGCTCAAACGACGGCGAAATTATCGAACTCAAGCGGAACTGTCGACAGTACAACATAGGCCAGCAGATGGCGTGCTCTTACACTTTGGAATTCCAGCTTGGTGAGATGGTTTTGAAAATCTCTCTGCAGCCTGACGCTTGCCTAACCGCGCTGGCGGTGCCTGGTCACACGCCCGATTCGGCTGCGTTCTACTACGGCAGGGAGAAGCTTCTGTTCGTTGGCGACTTCGTGTACACCGGACCAGTGCTGTGTAAGAAGATTTGATGCTTTGACATACTGTAACTTCTCCGATTCCTTTCCACACCATGATCATCAGTTGTCACGTCGTCTGATTGAAGGCGGGAGTGGGGGTGACGGTGGGGGGGGGGGGGGGGGGGGGGTGCAGAGGATGTTATTGGGCCTGGCAATAATTGCGTTCTTCCATTAAGCAACTACCTAACTCGTTTAGCATGCGGACCACGCAGCGACATCCACGCTTATCTGGCCTCGACACAGAAGCTGTTGCTCTTCCAAGGTGAGTTTTATCGTCGTCTCTTGGTTGAACTGCAGAGATCTACAGTGAATGAGCCGCATCTGCAGCACTGCCCAATGGCGGCTCTAACGTGCACATGGCCTGCGGTCCCTCCAACAAGTGCCTGAGGGGCCATGGAAACGCTGCAGGCGCTTCAGGCCTTGGTGCGATCAGTGATCCCCGGAACGGCTCAACAGCTTCCGATTCCAGAGTTCAGTTCAGCTTTACTGCGC
>JASAMZ010009406.1:0-10473 GCA_030248115.1 Linhomoeus sp. GSCO2_2 | reverse complement strand
CGATTACGATTCCGCCATAGTACGGCTTGCTTCGCTGTGAGACCAAACTTGCGTACCATTTGCTTTACACACTGTGTTCGCTGTGAGACCCAACTTGATAACAATATGCTTTACACACTGTCAAAGCACCGTCAACACGGGGTTTCGTCTTCTGACCAAGAAGGGCGGCCGAGTCACGGGCACAGGCGAAGCGCAAAACGTCGCTTTGTCAGGTGCCACTGTCCCGGGCGGTCTCTTTGCTGATTACGGAGAGAGGCGCAGTCGGCGCAAAGCGACATCGAGACCGGCGACCTCCAACCTTTGACAGAAGCTGCAGCGCATCAGCTGCGCGACATCGATCTCTGAAGCTGCAGCGCGCCAGCTGCGCGACATCGGTGCTTGAAGCTGCAGCGCGTCAGCGCCGCGACATCGGTCTCTGAAGCTGCAGCGCGTCAGCTGCGCGACATCGGTCTCTGAAGCTGCAGCACGTCAGCTGTGCGACATCGGTCTCTGAAGCTGCAGCGCGTCAGCTGCGCGACATCGGTCTCTCAAGCTGCAGCACGTTAGCTGCGCGACATCGGTCTCTGAAGCTGCAGCGCGTCAGCTGCGCGACATCAGTCTCTGAAGCTGCAATGCGTCATCCACGGGCTATAGACCCTAGTATTGCATTATATTCGTGCCTCGTGGCACCTGAATGGATCAGAGAATTCGCTGCAGGCGCACATTACGCATCTATTTGTCCCGACAGTTCCATGAATGGATTAGAGAAATTCACCGCAGGCGTCCAGAACCCGCATTGGAAAGCAGAGCCATGCCCCAGTATGCGTGGGATGGACGTCTAGGCTCAGTATTGTTTGGTTTCGCGGCGGAGGCTCACGTCACAACAGGCCTGAGCAGGAGGTGAAGCATTCTGGACGCCGACGCATCCAGGATCCGCATATGCTGAATCTGGTCTGGACGGGTGGCCGTTCAGAAGCCGGACACCGTAACTATTCTGATCTGATAACCCCTCCCCTTCGCACACTTCAACGGCGTGCTCTAGAAGACCGAGATAGATGGGGGGGGGGGGGGGGGGGGTATGGGGCTTATTGGAGAATTTACGGTTAGTTCTATGCACAAGTTTACCGTAAATACAGTAATACTTCGACGTGCCCCTTCCACGTCGCCTGCTTCGATGGCTCGACGACGTTGACTTATTGTGCCTAAGTGTTGCATGATGCGAGTTCGAGTTGCTGCCCCAGGTAACACGTAGTTTGACAACTGTGACCCAGGTATGCATCATGACGCAAACACGCCAATAAGCCCTCTCCCCTTCTCCAACTTTGAGTAGGTCTTGTCCAGGGACGACGTCATGAGTCGGGCTCATTGAAGTATTTTCGGTACTTGGCTTTGGCACACTGCACGAAGAGTGGTCAACCGTTTCTCTCAGAGTCGTTTTACTGAACGATCTGACGCATCGCTGTGCTCGAGAGGATCGTTTCTGGTCCACTTCGCCTATAGAGTTTGACTTCCTCTTTATTGGCAGGATTCGTTTCCAGAGTGAAGAGGCGATGGCCTGACCTTTCGACTTCCACTCTAACGTCGCTCACAAGGTGGGCCAGTCGAGAGCTCATTCGGGCGAAGGCGACGTCGAGCTTCTTGGCGTTGGAGAGCTGAAATTTTACAGTGATTGGTGCATTGATTTAATGGTGCTGTCAAAGTATTGACGATTTCAACTGGTGAAAATTTAACGGTATTGTATGGTAGGTATGGTAAAGTTCAAAGTTCACGCTTTCTGCGTGACAAGACAAGCCGTGTTGATGAGGCAGACAAGCAAAACAAACCAGTTACCTAATGGCATTCACACCTAGATACAGTGACCCACTTGTGCACGAATGTCCTCCAGTCCAAGAATTGCTGGCTCCCTTTGCACGATGCCCCTGTAATGGTAGGCGATCAGAGCCCCGTCGGCTTGCTTCAACATCAAAGAGGCCGCTTCGCGCAGTAGACTTTTCTCTCGCTCCGTGTCGCCGAAGGTGCGCACCTCCAGCCACCGATAGGGAATTGTCCTATCGTCGCCTGAAGTGGAACAATAACAACACATCAGTTTCGCATTTACGTCTGGATGCGCTACGCAGACATTGGGAATGGCGCCACAGGATGCGCACTGCAAAGGCATTCTTTCGTAGCTGCCAATACCTTCCTCTCTAGTAGCGCTGCAGGTGGCACAAGACTGCAGCTTGAGTGATGCCATTCTCCCTTGAGGATCTGAGCTACTTGCTGCGTCCTGAACTCGCATCAAAACCTCATTTGATACCGTAGCAAACAGAAACTGAAGTCACACCGATACAGTACCTGCGATATGCTCTCAGTCTCGCCATCCGCGTAGGTGCATTTGGCTCTAACCAAGCATTTGACTCCGCCAAGCTCGTAGGACAGAAGTCGGAAGGAAACGGCGTTTTGACGGCCGCGAATGTCGAACACTTTGTTGATCAGATCCGCACGATACTTCGGGTTGGCGTAACAGCTCTGCTCCCCCTTGTCAATCACTATTGTGCTTCCAACCACGTCGAGGTTTAGATCCAGAGCCTTAACCGGTAGAAGAACTACTGTGACAAAGGCCTGCGCGCATACGTGTAAGCGCCAACCGGCCAGGGGGGGGGGGGGGTGGGGGGGGGGGGGGGGGGGGGGGAGTATCGGACCCCTCAGGGGGGAGGGGGGTCTGAGGCCCCTGGAGGGGGGGTCAAATGACCTAAAAATTTTGCCAAAAAAGTACCAAAAAATAAGAAAATTTTGCAAAAATAGGCCAAAAAGTGCCAAAAATCGCTTAATTTTGGTCAAAAACGTCCAAAGTATAGTGCCGCAGGCGAAAATTTTGCTTATTTTCAAGCGCCGCAGGCAAAATTTTTGCCATTTTAAGCGCCGCAGGCGAAAATTTTTGAAAATCCTAGGGGAGGGGGGTCTTTTGGGAAGTAGGGGAGGGGGGTACCTGGGGGTATGGGGGGGGGGGTACACTTTCGGCTAGGGGGGAGGGGGGGCTCACCCCCCCCCCCCCCATACCCCCCCCCCCCCGGGTACACGTATGCCTGCCTGTGCGGTTCGACATGACGATGTGACATTGACGTGAATCGCTTCGTTGCGTGGCATGGAAAGCGACATACCAAGTCTCGCCTCTGCAAATGGCGATATGCCGTAAATGGACGCAATCCACCGCTTACCTGTTTCGTCATCAGCTCCCCGTTTTCTCCGCCCATGAAGAAGAGTTGCTTCAATGCTCCAGACGTGCAGATGACTGCGTAGTCCCCAAGACGAATGTCTGAGCTCGTCTCACAACTCACAGGATAACTGCTTATCACCACCTACGAGGTACGACTGATTCTCCAATAAGCGCAGCAACACTGATCATGGTGTAAAGAGCATGGCACAGATAGTGAGAACATTTGAGGGAGAAGCCTCATTGGATGACCGTCATTACAACCTACAGCACACTCGAGTGTAGTCTAACTTCACTTCTGATGCGCAAGGTACCTACATAACTGGTGATTGACAATTGTGAGGCGGGCACCGGGTCTCAACTCGTGAATGTGGCAAAGCGGAACCTCCAGCGGACTATACTCGATCAGAGGCCGCTGAATCGCCTCTTGCTTCCTCTCCAAAGGTAGACCACAAACACCTGAAGGTTGTACAACAAGTGGTTACTGTTTACTTATAGTAGTTACCTAGTTAGTGTTACAGAGTAGTGTTACACATACTTGCGAGCCTTTCCATTCTAAGCCAAGCTGGTTGTGCTCCGTTTCGAAGACGCTCCACCGTTGTGTCGAAGTGGAACGTTCCCAGCTCCACAACGTTGACTGGCCCCAGCAGTACGCCTTAATGCGAATTGTCTATTACTTCATGTAACACAAGATTGTTGTGTTCAGGTTTCGGACTACTGTAGGAGGCTGAGCCATTTAGTTTCGTGCTATTGAAACACTGTAGCAGAGAACTCAACACAATTGTCCTCTGAACCTTATCGTCTGACACGCTCACCATATCGCCTAACCAATAGT
This sequence comes from Linhomoeus sp. GSCO2_2, assembly GCA_030248115.1. Lineage (NCBI taxonomy): Eukaryota > Metazoa > Nematoda > Chromadorea > Monhysterida > Linhomoeidae > Linhomoeus > Linhomoeus sp. GSCO2_2. The sequence goes on along the minus strand of JASAMZ010009406.1, from coordinate 6,466 downwards.
GAGTCGTCCGTGGGTTCGAATTTTGTTGGGGGTTGTACGAATCGTAGCCCGACCAATTCGCTGATTCGACGCTGCGCCCCTGTGATGTTGGCTCTGGAGCCATGAGGCTCTATTGCGACCTGGGTCGACAAGAGAGTACTTGCTTATGTAAGAACATGAAAGATAATTCTTAAGTGTACGTCCCACAACCTCGCGGCAGGGCTGTCCATTCTTGAACACAACAGAGGTGAAGTTCACTTCAATTCTGACCGAGAATTCGTTGTTGAGCCACTTCACGGTCGACCCATTGACACCAATGATAGCGCTCGCCTTATGCTTCGGAGCGTAGACGTAATGCGTTGTCGAGGACATAGTTCAATTTACCTACGTACGTTGTGAATAGAGCGGAGAATGAAATTTTTGTATGAAACTGAAGCCTGAAAACGAACAGCGAGATTAAAATACTCAGGCAAAAGACGCTGAGAGTCAGTACCCAAAGGAAGTTCAGACCCACACACTGCTGTACGTCGAGCTGCGCGGTGTAGCGTACGAGCTTGGACAGCTTCAAAGTCGAGATGAATCATGCTAGCGAAACGGCTGCTACGGTGATAACATATCCAAATCTTTCGCAATTCGGAAGATCACAACACCCCACTGTTAAATCACCGGTTGCTTCTCTTTGACAATGAATCGCGCTATAGCACTGCACAGCCGCCAGATAATGACTGCTTTGCAAGCTTTCAATGGCTGTGTTTCGGTCAAGCAAGATCTCCGAGGCGAAGCGTCAATAATAATCTGTAGAAATTTCACTGTGTGAACTTTAGACAGCGGATGGCTAATGTTCGAAGTTTGGTTAGACTGCTTTGCCATGATCTTCTGCCAAGGTCACACAACTGGAATAATTGTGAACACGTGCACCAAAGAACTGCTACAGTAACCTCGCTCTACATAGCACGACAGAATATGCTCATCGTCGCTCTATTGAGCGATCTGACGCATCGCTTGGCTCGACAGGATCGTCTTGCGTTCACTTCGCTGGTAGAGTTCGAGCTCCCGTGTGTTGGACGGATTCGTTTCAAGCGCAAACTGCCGATAGCCGTATTTTCCGACTTCCGCTCGCACGTCGCTCACAAGCTTGGCCAAAAGAGAGCCCATCCGAGCGAGGGCGATGTCAATCTTCGCTGGATTAGGGAGCTGAAATTTCGTGGAGATGGTTCAGACCATGAGTTGAGACTAAGGTGGACTCATGAAGTATGTACAGCTGTTTTGCCACTTGACGTCTTCATGAGGAACATCCAATTGGAAGCCGTTACTTGCGCTGCTCAATCGATCGTATTACAGTAGTATGTAGGTACGCAGGGTGACAAATCTTATCCCCCCCCCCCCCCCCCTTTGACCTCGTGGGATCCAAGATGACCTCACAAAGCTTCTACCGTAAATACTCCAATAAGCCCCCCTGCTGACCTCCGCCTTCTACGGCATGGCGCTTAAGTTGGGGAAGGGGGAGGAGGGCTTATCAGAGTATGTATTTACGGTTACCTTGTGCACAGAACTAACCGTGAATACTCCAATAAGCCCCCATGCTGACCTCCGCCTTCTACGACACGGCTCTGAAGTTGGGGAAAGGGAGGGGGGAGGGGGCTTATCAGAGCATTTACGGTATTCACTTTGCGGTGGAAAGGAAAGACATTTCCACATACATATGTAGCATCCAAGTAGAGCAACTCACCAGCTCACGAATTTCGTCCAGTCCGAGAATCGCCGGCCGCGGTGTCTGTTGAATTACGCCCTTGCGGTGGTAGGCGATCAGAGTCCCACCGGCTTGCTTCAACATCAAAGCGGCGGCTTCGCGCATCAGGCATTTCTCTTGTTGGCTGTGGTCGAAGGAGCGAAGTTCCAGCCAACGATAACGGTTCGTGCCGTCGGAGCCTGAATCAGAGCTCGATACATCCACTATGGCGCGAATTCGCTAACAGGCAGTTGGGCTTCTTCATTTATTTAAGTTTCTTACGTTTATTGCGTTTATTTAGTTTCCATTGCGCAACCAACAGATACAAAATTTGTTTGATTACTTTAACATAACAAACAGGTAGGTCAACATTTAATGTTCGCACAGCAAATGTCTCAAAACCTTCGATAGTGCTGGAGGCCGCAGACGACTGCAGCTTGAGTGACGGCAATTCCTGTTGAACTGCTGAACTGCTCGCCGCGGCTCTTGAGGCCTACGGTGTGATCAGAGGCTGCATTAACGCCATGACAGACAGAATCTGCACTCACCTGTGCCTGCACTACGCTCCCTCTATCCGCGTAGGAGCACTTGGCTCGAACCAAGCACTTCACTCCGCCTAGCTCGTAGGACAGAAGTCGGAAAGAAACGGCGTTTTCGCGGCCGCGAATATCGAACAGCTTGTCGATCAGATCGGCGCGATACTTCGGGCTTGCGTAGCAGCTTTGCTCTCCTTTGTCCATCACAATCGTGCTTCCGACGACGTCGAGGTTCAGGTCGAGGACCTTAACAGGACAGATGAACCGAACTGCTCATTCACAGCGGCATTGAATGGACGGTGTGAACTTTGTCTTTGAACAAGGCCGTAGTGGTATGGAGAAATGAACGCAACTCAGTCCTTACTTGTCTCGTCAAGAGCTCCCCGCTGTCTCCGCTCATGAAGAAGAGCTGCTTCAACGCTCCAGACGTGCAGATGACGCCGTAGTCCCCAAGGTTTATGCCTGAGCCCGTCTCACAAGCCACTGGATAATCGCCTATGCTAAGCCTACAGAGAGTCTAGAAGCAGTGATTCTTCCATAATCGAATGGTAGTACCTACAGGCATAAGGTTCAGCTGATGCATCTTCAACCCAAGAAATACAGTACTGATTGACTCCTTGACTCGCAAAAAATGTACAAAAATAAACAAAACCACTTTGTACGTGAAATTATTTCCAACTGCATTCGTGAGACAGGCGCCGTGTAGCAGTTCGCGAACGTGGCTAAGTGGAACCTCCAGCGGACTATCATCAAGTAGAGGTCTCCGACTCTGCTCCTGCTTCTTCTCCAAAGACTGACCGTCGAGGCCTGCAAATAGTGCCTAGATACAGGGTTTTTTTTAAAGTGAGGGGTCGGGAGCTCGAATAACTTTGGCCCCGGTGAGCCGATTTTGATGAAACTTAAAACAGTATAAATTCAATATCTACCATAGCGCGTGTTAAAATTTTACCAAAATCGGGCATGCGTAGCGCCTACGCTAGCGCGTTAACGAAGGCATACACTTTTCAGGCCGCTGGAGATGGCCGCCGTCCTGGTGATGGCGCCCTTGCTTATGCTGAGCACAGTGACGCTAAATATGCAATCTTTTTAACTAAACTGAACAATAATGAAGCGGGAAACGCTAGCCAAACCCGCACTTTTATCGAAAGATTCCACATTTAGCGTCACAGTGTTCAGCGTGAGCAAAGGCGCCACCACCAGGACGGCGGCCATCTCCAACGGCCCGAAAAGAGTAGACCTTCGTTAACGCGCTAGCGTAGGCGCTACGCACGCCCGATTTGGGTAAAAATTTAACACACGCTATGGTAGATATTGAATTTATACTGTTTTAAGTTTAATCAAAATCGGCTCACCGGGGCCAAAGTTATTCGAGCTCCCGACCCCTCACTTAAAGAACAAGCTCCGGTATTAAAAAGTTGAGTTTGTATTCCGACTGACATTGCAATGAGTTGCGTTTTTTCTGCAGAGAGTGCGAGACTTCATCGCCCCCATGCTCCGCTTCATGAGCCCCCGCTTCGCAAGAGGGTATTGCATTAGCAATATTGATTTCGCCCGCGATTTGGCTTTTAAAGCAAGAATATCCATCTTTCAAGCAACGCTTTAAAAAAAGTGACAACAACTTGTATAAGTTTTGGCAAACAAATGACAGAGCACAAAAGAGCGCACTACGAGCAATCAAACCGTGTCGCACTTCTGCACGTATGTAGCAAAGAGCGATCTTAGTGCTAGAATCGCGAGAATGGCGTTTTCTGCGGTGCGTGTTTGCGTAATTGAACAAAGTTTTGTAGCCGCATGAAAGAACACGTCGAGAGCTTTCACCTGGCGTGTCGATTGCCGCTCTACGACGTAAGACGAGCGAGTTAGAGCCGTTTTGTGCTTTTGCGCCTTCGAGTTACTGTAACTCGCGAAATTCAAACTTTGGAGTTTCGACCAATAGGAGAACAAATGATCAGTGAATCGGGAGCTATCCAAAAAGCTCGAGATCGTCTCTCTACGACCCAAGTTGAGCGAGTTAGAGCGATCTTAGCGTCAAAATCCCGAGAATGGCGTTTTCTGCGGTGCGTGTTTGCGTAATTGAACAAAGTTTTGTAGCCGCATGAAAGAACACGTCGAGAGCTTTCACCTGGCGTGTCGATTGCCGCTCTACGACGTAAGACGAGCGAGTTAGAGCCGTTTTGCGTTTTGACTTTCGGGTTACTGTAGCGCGCGCAATTCAAATTTTTGAGTTTCGAAACCTCTTAGCGGAATGATCAGTGAGTCGAGGCCTATCCGTAGAGCCTAAGACTTCCGCTCTACGACTTTCCAACGCCGAGATCTGGGAGCGTTACGGACGGACGGACGGACGTACGTACGCACGCACGCACGCACGCCGAGCTCTCGTAGGGTGTCGCCCGCCTGAGGGCGGGCGAAACAAGCTGTGTGTGTAAAAAGTTCAACCTATACTTCGTGTCTGTCAAATTTTGGTGAACATTATAGTGAACTTTGTACACATCTTTAGCCGCATCTGGAGAAAGTGTGTTGAGAACGTGTGCCTAAAATACCAAGTACAGCTGTCCCCACGATACGGTTGTCTGTACAGCTGATCTGAAGCTCAGTGAAATCGCCGCGTTCGCTATATGATATCGGCATGATACGACGCCGTTTATCTGATGTTTTATATCTGTGGGAATACGCCACATCGAACGTAACACGTCCCAAATGTTTGCTGCTGGTGGTCTCTACCATTAATTTCGTTTGGTGTACGCATCTCTTGCGTTATGGCGTTCTACGTTTGTCAATATGTAAAATGGAACACGCATCTGGTCTGTGCAGTTTAAAACTGACGCGTCTTAAGCGGATCATGCTTGATAGTACGCTAACACTAACTCTGAAGATAAGTGTTACTAAGTTAGCACTAAGTTACGGTAGTCCCATACACAGTGTGTAAATTTGCTGGCATTATGTTCTATACATTGTGCATTTGAGGAAATAAACGCAAAGGCAATCGAGGAAGAAGTGAGGAGAACGCTCCCGAATTTTCTCCGCCGGGCTGTCAAGTTCGCAATGAGCGGAAATCGTGAAAGGATCAGCCAGACGAGGCGTAGCGCATATTTGTCGGACATTTGGCTGCGATATTCTAAGGTAGAGTCGTCGTGATGTGATGCTTTGTGGTGTAGACTAGTCAGACATGGCAGGTTGCCGAGGCCAAAACATTACGGAAGGCAAATTTTCCCGTTTTAGTGCTAATTCATGCAAAATTGGCGCCGCAAGCGAACAAGCTGTTTTAAAAAAGTTGAGTCGTTTTATTAATACAGAGTGGTTTGTGAGTGTTTTAAAGTGGAAGAGTAAAAGAGTGGATACTTTTGTAAAGTATTTCAAAGCCTTTCCGATATGACGCGCGCCCGCCCGGAGTCCACTATTCATGCGCTGCTTCTGACACGCTTCTTTCTGAGGGGTTCTTGCAGGGCAACATTGGGATCGCCCGGGATTATTTTTTTTTGAGCAAGACACACGCATTTCTGAGCGGTTGTTGCAGGGCAACATTGGGATCGCCCGGGATTAATTATTTTTGCAGACAAAGCTGTTCGTAAGACAAGGGTTTAAAAAACAATAGTATTTCTTTAGGAATGAGTGTTCAACAACTACCTCAACGTAAGCTTTCAAACGATCGAACGAATGCCGCTCTACAACGTAAGACGAGCGAGGTAGGGCCGCTGTTTGAACCTTTGGGTTACTGTAGCTCGCGATATTCAAACTTTTGAAGTTCGACCAATAGAAGAACAAATGATCAGTGAGTCAAGACCTATCCAGCAAATCAAGATCGTCTCTCTACGACGCACGCTGAGCGAGTTAGAGCGATTTCTATGCTAAAACGCAAGAATGTCGCTTTTCGTGGTGCGTGTTTGCGTAATCAACAAAATTTTTACGCCAAGTGAAAGAACACGTCGAGACCTTTTAGTTGCCCTATCGCACGCCGCTCTACGACGTGAGACGGGCGTGTTAGAGCCGTTTTGCGTTTTGGACCTTCGGGTTACTGTAGCGCGCGCAATTCAAACTTTTGAATTTCGAAACCTCTTAGCGCAATTCTCAGTGAGTCGAGACCTATCCATAAAGTCCAAGATCGCCTTCCTACGACTTTACAACGCTGAGATCTGAGAGCGTAACGCACGAACGAACGAACGAACGAACGAACGGACGAACGCACGATAAGCTCTCGTAGGGGTTCGCCCGGCTGAGGCCGGGC